>RJWM01004113.1:0-98142 GCA_004363535.1 Dasyprocta punctata
AGCTTCAAGGACCTCACTCTGTAGAGCTGGGGTGGGGTGCACGTGGGAGTAGGATTGTAGAGCCCATACCACAGCCAGGACATAGGAAGGTTTTTTTTTTTTTTTTTTTTTTTTTTTTTTTGCAGCACCGGGGATTGAACTCACAGCCTCGCACCTGCCAGACAGGTGCTTAAGCTGCTGAACCAAACTCCCGGCCCTGGTTTTTTGAGGCAGGATCTTGCTTTGTTGTTCAGGCTGGCCTTGAACTTACTGTGTAGCGCAGGCTGGCCTGGAACTCACGTCAGTCCTGCCTCGGCCTCCTGAGTGGGATTACAGGCATGTGCCACCACATCCAGCTCAGAAAGCTGTTTTGCTAAGGTCTGTTATTATTAGAGGAGCCTGTTATGGGCCACCCTGTGCTGGTCCCGGCGGGGAGGTGAGTCGAGGTGCACACTTGTGTGCGCTGTTTCACAGACGCGTTCCGACAGCGTCTGACCTCCCTCGTGCTGTGTTGGGCCTATGACCGGGGCATCTGTGAAGTGGGACTTCGCTGACCAGGAAGTAGTTTGGAGGCAAAGGGAAGGTGAGACGGTTCTTTGATGCCTGCGAAACACTGGCTGTTTGTAGACAGCAAGGGCAGTGGAAGCAGCAGGTATCTGCGTGTCCTTGGGAAGGCCCTGGCTGTTGTAGCGGTTGTGAACTTGGCCAGGTGGGTGTTTAGTGGTGCAGCCTGTGGAACACAGATTGATTCCTGTGTCCACTTGTTGGCCTCATCGTGGCCTCTGCGGGAAGTGTCACATGGGCCTCCAGGGAAAGGAAATGCATAGTCAGTGACAGTGTCAGTCAGCTCTGTCATCACCAGGACCAAATACCTGCTGCACACAATGTAAAGAATGAGAGATTTATTTGGCTCATGGATTCAGTGAGTTTATTCCTTGGGTCACCTGGCTCCAAAACAGGTGGATGGGCCTGGCAAAGGAAAGCTGCTAGCCCATGGCAGCCAGGCGGAGAGAGAGAAAGGAGGGGGCCGAGGATAAGAATCCCAGGCCACACTTCGGTGACCCACCTCCCTCTGAGTCCCAGCCCCTGACAGCACATTCAGCTCTGGACTCACTGACAGATGAGTCCACTGATGGGGGTCGTGCCTGGGACCCATGGTCCCCACCTCTGAACCTGAGGCTGGGGTAGATAGTTCAGAGCTCAGCCATAGCAGTGACGTATGCTGTGTTTAACCTTCTTCATGTAGTTCTCTGTAGGAGTTATTATTCTGGGTTGTGATGGAGATGCATGTAGTGTTTGTGCTTGTTTTATTGACATAGGGCATGATGTTTGGACACTTTGGAAAGTAGTTATTAAACAGCAAGAAAGAGGATGAACAGAGTAATATTTTTCTGATGGAGTACTTTAGTCGCAAACCTCTCTTAGCAATCATCATGTGTGTGGCTTTACTGACTGTGGTGACATACTTAAATAGAACTCCATGGTACAGTGCTGCCCCGCTGTGATGTGACCGGCCCCACAGCCCTGCACCCTTACTGGAGGCAGAACGGGAGGGCGTGGAGCCTCGGTTCCCCAGGCAGCCCGCCGCCTCGGAGCTGCACAGGTGTGGGGAAGGGTATGGCCCACCTGACTTTGAGAACACAGAGCTATCCAGGGGGTTTGGCACACAGATTCTCTTTCTCCACCCTCACTGGTTAAATCAGAATGTGCAGGGTAGGTGTAGGAGTGTGCCCAGGAATCTTAGTGGCGCCCTGGTTTTGAGGAGCACTGTGTGGAACCCCAACAGGACAAGCAGTTGGACTGCTCATGGAGGAGCTGCTTGTGCAGGTGCACATCTGTGAGGGGAGCTGTCTGCGCAGCCCAAATTGCGGTGAGCAGGTGTTAGGGCTGCACAGCTGTCCCCTGCATGGTTCAGGGGCTGGGTGGGGTTGTCCTCTGTGTCAGGGGTGTAGCCAGAGTCCTTCCTGAGATCAGGGTTGAGGTCCTGGGCACCTGCCATTCTCAAGGTGCATGACACCGGAAACACAGGCAGCAAAAGCCAGGGTATACTTCACTTTATCTCTAAGTGTTCTGTTTTCCTTTTAGCAGTAAAATCATTCAGTAGAACAGTGAAACATGAGAGGTATCTGTGTTCCTTGCTGTACGCCTCTCCCACAGTAGTGCTGCTTACGCAACCCTGCCTGGCTTTATAAATTTTCTGTTGTAATGGTGCCCCCTGTTCCTGAATTTCTAGTATTCATTCTAGATGCTGCCTGTTAGCCATCCTTTCTTCACACAGTGCCTGGTGGCTGGAGGCCCAAAATGTCAAGCCAGAGCTTACGCCATGGCCCCTCTGGGAGCTGAGGTGACTCAGTGGCTTCAGCCCAGGCTCGGCTCTGAGAGATGGTGTCCCACCGAGTGCATGCTGGTGGTCGGGCCACATGGAACTCGTGGGCTATACAGGGATTCAGGTCTTCCTGGCTTCCTTCGTTTTTGTCTTTTTAAACCGGTATTCTCTGCAGCAGTTCTCAGAGTGTGGTCTCAGACCTGCAGCTCTGCACCGTGGAGGAGGGGCAGGATGGAGCGCCGCCCTGAGCCCGCAGAGTGGGCGCCCTGCCGGAAAGTTCGATCCCTACTCTCTATCCTCAGTTAAACTAGTGGTACATATTCGTGGGTCCAGTCCTGAAGACACAGCTCTGTTGCTTGGTAACTGACCTCCTGAGGGCATGTGCACAGCCGCCTGGGCGCTGGCGTTGACCAGTGCTTTCCTTTCCAGCCCAGCACCATGCACGCTGGGTTCCTGGGGGACGAGCACCCTTGCGCTGTGTTCCGGGCAGTGGCTGAGTTTTAGGCTGCCCCTTTTAGACAGGGCAGTGGTTCTAACCATCTTAGTTTTAGGAATGCTGGAGGGGGAAGGTGATGCCCATGAGGCTAAGTGACATGGCAAGCCCAGCAGCCCCTTGTGTGAGCCCTGCTGTCCCCGCTGGAAGCCAGAGGCCCTCCCTGAAGCGCCCTGTGAAAGAGCTCAGCCTTTGTGTCACGGAACTGCCTGGCGGCTGTGCTGCCTTGGTTTGCCTGGTTCATGTAGACCCACGAGTAGGAGCTGTCAAGGGAGAGAAGGCGGGAGCCTCGCTGGCATTAGAGGGCCGGCCTGCGTCCCTGGAGTCCGTGACAGAGCCTGACTGGCAGGACGGAGCCACTGGGCAGCCACAGACAGTTCGCAGCCACACCTCTGGGCCTGGCCTGTGGATCAGAGCCAGGTCACATGGGCATTGTTGTTCTTTTCCTCCCAGACTATGTTTGTTGTGTTCTTTTTTTAAGCCACGTTGCTTTTTTGATTCTGTGGGCTGGTCATGCTGTCATGTGGCGCGCACAGAGAAGAGCAGACAGACTCTTCTTGGACCAGGAATGTGTATTTATGTATTTGAAAATGTATAAACACATCCCACTCTCCCCCTGTGGGCAGGACATGCTGCCCATTTATAAACAGATGATGTGAGTACCATGGGGCGCCCTCCGTGAGGCCCCCTGGGCCCCGGAAAGGCTGTGAGAATGAGTGCTGACCTGAGACGCCCCTGAACCCGGGCGGGGGGCGTTGGGCCAGGCCAGGCTGTGCAGTTCCGTGCAGAGTGACAGCTGTGTGACTTGAGTCTGAGCGGCACAGAGCCATCCTTCCGTGTGTTGTCTGCTTTGCTTTGCGAGCATCCCCAGCTCCTTTGAGGAAGGGTGTAGGGCCGACCGTGGTGCTGTTGATCACAGCACCCCAGCCCTTTGCTTCTGTGGGTTGGTCGCTGTCCCAGCACAGGTACTAATTCTGCTTTCCCCTCTGCTTCCCCTGCCTCCATAGGTTTCTAAGGTAAACGGAGTCACGCGAATGTCGTCTCTGGGTGCAGGTGCAGCCAGTGCCAAAAAGATCCGCGAAGTCAGACCTTCACCATCCAAAACTGTGAAGTACACTGCCACGGTGACCAAGGGGACTGTCACATACACCAAAGCCAAGAGAGAACTGGTCAAGGAAACCAAACCTAATCACCACAAGCCCAGTTCAGCTGTCAACCACACAATCTCAGGGAAAACTGAAAGTAGCAATGCAAAAACCCGCAAACAGGTGCTATCCCTCGGGGGGGCGTCCAAGTCCACCGGGCCTGCCAGCAGCGGCCTCAAGGTGAGCGGCAGGTTGAACCCAAAGTCATGCACTAAGGAGGTGGGGGGGCGGCAGCTGAGGGAGGGGCTGCGGAATTCCAAGAGGAGGCTGGAAGAGGTACACCAGGCCGAGAAGCTGCAGTCGCCCCCCAAGAAGATGAAGGGGGCAGCCGGCCCTGCCGAAGCCCCCAGCAGAAAGGCAGCGGGGGTGGCTGCGGCGGCGGCGGCCTCGGCAGAGAAGCCTCTGCTGAACGGACATGTGAGGAAGGAAGTGCCCGAGCGGAGTTTGGAAAGGAACCGGCCGAAGCGGGCCACGGTCGGCAAGAGCACGCCAGGCAAACAAGCACACGGCAAGCCGGACAGCGCCTCCTGTGAAAATCGTTCTACCTCGCAACCGGAGCCCTTGCACAACAAGCCGCACGACCTGCCGCCAGGCAAGCCGGAGAAGGGGGGCGGCAGGTCCGGGTGGGCGGCGATGGACGAGATCCCCGTCCTCAGGCCCTCTGCCAAGGAGTTCCACGACCCGCTCATCTACATCGAGTCGGTCCGCGCTCAGGTGGAGAAGTACGGGATGTGCAGGGTGATCCCCCCTCCGGACTGGCGGCCTGAGTGCAAGCTCAACGATGAGATGCGGTTCGTCACACAGATTCAGCACATCCACAAGCTGGGCCGGCGCTGGGGCCCCAACGTGCAGCGGCTGGCCTGCATCAAGAAGCACCTCAGATCTCAGGGCATCACCATGGACGAGCTCCCGCTCATTGGTAAGGCCCGGGCCGGGTGCCTGCTCGTGTCCCATCCAGTCCCCATAGTGGGTGGGTCTTCTGGGTGCCTTGGGTGCAGCCCAACGCCTCTGTCCCACAGACTCAGATGTGTGTGGCAGGAAGAACATTGGTATTGATGGTTTCCGCCGCACGCTGGGGACCCTGGGCTCTCCTGGCGGACTTGGAGCAGGGTCCCAGGAAGCAGGGGTAGCCTGGCTGGCTGAATCCTCACCCCTGCTGCCTGCCTCAGCACCATGCTTGGGGACCTGAAGGGTGTCTTCCTACGACCGTGAGAGCTGTAAGTCCAGGACTCAGGGTTGACAGGGAGGTTTCTGCCAGGGCCTCTCTCTGACTGCCACCTTGTCACATGTCACATCGACTTCCCTCTGTGTGTCTGCGTCTTGATCTCCTTACGAGGACGCTGGTGAGACACGATGAAGGCCACCAAGGTGAACTTTTAACTTAGTCACCACCTCAAAGATGCTGCTCTTAAATCACATCGCATCCTGAGGTTGTAGGGGTTTGGACTTCATCCTAACTTGAGGGGTTTCATCGTTAAGCCCACAAGCCTTACAGGCTTCAGACTGTTGTGCAGCCGTCTCATCCTTTCGTCCCCATCTCATTTTCTTTGGAGCGTCAGTTTGTTCACCTGTTTTTGTAGAGCGAGCAGGCGCAGCGTGGGCCGGGACAGGCTTGTCTGGCAAAGCCTGCAGTGACCATGCAGGAAAGCAGTTGCCTCCCAGGTGCCCTGGGCTGAGCTGCCCCTGCTGCCATCACCCCAGTCCCCTTCCTGTCCTCTGTGCTTGTGTCTCCAGGATGGACTTCTTCAGAAAGACAGAGTGGCTTGGGCACAGGCCAAGATGTACTGGGACAGCTGGGGTGTTCCCTTCAGCTGTAGGCTGGGGCAGAACGTGGTGCTGCCAAGCGTGCAGGCGGGGAGAGGTCTAGCAGTCACTCATGTCGGGAACTGGCAAGGGGAGGCCTCATTACTCCTCCCAACAGAGTCTGAAGGGAGCGTGCCCAAGTGCGTGTCACCTGATTTGAACTCTTAGTTTGTGATTTGCTGTCAGGGAAGTCACAGGACAGGTGATCACAGAAGCCCAGGGTCTGCAGGCACAGGAATTCGTGAGCCCTCAGGCTGCCAGGCGACCAAGGGATGGCGAGCGGACCACAGTCCTGCTGCCTGCAGTGGGGTCTGCAGATGGAGGGCAGCGCTCCCGTTCTCTCTGCTAGGTGGGGACAGGTGACACTGTGATGGCAGCTAGAGGTGTGTTCAGATTAGTGTTTTCTTTAATCTTTACTCTCTTGCTAGGGGAGCTAGCTGAGCTAGAACCACACTGTGGTGAATGTGTCTCCTTTGTGTCACCCATGCGTGCATAGCTCTCAGTCTGTCAGGGCGCTGGCCTGCGACCCAGCCAGGGCTCAGGGTCTGACCCTCAGCAGCTGACAGGACTTGATGCCTTGGGAGTGATCTCCCGGCGTCCTCCACTGTGGGTGTGCCTTTTACCCGTGTGGTCCATGTGTATCCCCAGCCCCCTGGAAACCTCTGTGCCCAGGGACTGCGTTCTGTGTCCCGCAGCAGCCCCATGGCCATGAGAATGAGGGGTGACTGCATCATGTGGAGGGCATTTTTGTAGGCGCGGTCTCACTCGGATGCTGTCGGGCTGTGATGACTGGCTTACGGAGAGCCCCAAGCCTCCCGTCCTCTGAGTGCTGAGCCTGTTGGGCACACATGGCAAACTCACTTCCTTGTCTGCCTCTGTAATGCAAAGCCATGTGCGGCCAGCCTGCAGAGAGAGAGAGCTCCTGGTTTCCAGACAGACCCACCTTGGCCACCCCTGGCACTGTCCTCAAGGCCTCGAGCAGGTCATGGAGTCATGGAATCCTGGACCTGAGGTCCCACTGTCCAAGGCTAGGGGGAGTTCTTAGGTGATGGCACGCCCACCCCATCAACTCCCAGGCCACTAGGTAGGTGAAGTGGAATTCAGGCTGCACTCTCCCACCTCCCGGTCTTACTGATGGAACAGAGACTAGTTTACTGAGTCTGTTACAGGTGGTCCCTGCAGCCACCCGACAGGTCACATGCAGTGGCAGCTGTGTGCAGAGCCCCTGGCTGCTCTAGTTTCTGATACTGTATCTGCCCTTCCTCGGTTCATTGTTTCTTTCCTTTGTAGTACTGAGGATTAGACCTAGGGAATACATTTGCCTCTTCCAAAGATTTAAAATGTTCTTAACTTGTACTGTGCCCAGCCAGCATTTTGTTGATGATTTTGGAAGATTTGATACAGGGACGGTTGCTTTTCCACTTTGCATCTTGGTGGAGTCAGGAGGTTGCAGTTCAGCGTGGCTAAGTTTTGATGTTCATCTCTGATTTGATGAAGGATTAGGGAAAACCTGCAGCGCAACCCCTCTGTCCAGGACAGATGGGGCCGTGTGTCCTTTGTCATGGGAGCCTATCCAGATGGAAAAGAAATTGGCTTCGTGTGATTGCGTAGGTGTCAGAAGGGGACTCAGGAGCTGTAAGTGTGGTTCTCCACGTGGAGCTCCTCCAGCCCATGCTGGGGCGCAGGTGCTGCCGGGAAGCTCTGCTCAGGCCCCATCTGTGCCTGCGTGGATCTCTGCTGCCTCTTCTCTCCCTGCCGCCTAGCTGGTGACAGTGGCCGCCACCAGGCCCTGCCTGGCTTGGGGCTTAGGATGCCAGGATGTTTCCTCCTGCATCCTTGCACAGTGTGTGTCTCTCTCCTTCCCTCCGTGCAGTCCCCTTGGACATGTCACCACCCCAGATGCCTTCCCTGACACCACCGTAGTGTTAGTTCCCTGGTCTCTGTCTCCTAGACTCGCCGTGACTGTCATTGGATAGTGTTCTTCCCCCAGACCGCAGGCTCACTCTTTGCTGCTCCAGTCCTGGAGCCCACATGGTCCCTGGCGCACAGTAGTTGCTTAGGGAATGCAGGTGGGACAGACACAGTCCTGTTCTTGTCCTTCTCACCACCACCCGTTTCCCTCCCTCACTGTCCCAGGAGGCTGTGAGCTCGACCTGGCCTGCTTTTTCCGGCTGATTAACGAGATGGGCGGCATGCAGCAAGTGACTGACCTCAAAAAATGGAACAAACTAGCAGACATGCTGCGCATCCCCAAAACTGCCCAGGACCGGCTGGCCAAGCTGCAGGAGGCCTACTGCCAGTACCTGCTCTCCTACGACTCCCTGTCCCCCGAGGAGCACCGGCGGTTGGAGAAGGAGGTGCTGATGGAGAAGGAGATCCTGGAGAAGCGCAAGGGGCCGCTGGAGGGCCACACGGAGAACGACCACCACAAGTTCCACCCTCTGCCCCGCTTCGAGCCCAAGAACGGGCTCATCCACGGCGTGGCACCCCGCAATGGCTTCC
This sequence comes from Dasyprocta punctata, assembly GCA_004363535.1. NCBI lineage: Eukaryota > Metazoa > Chordata > Mammalia > Rodentia > Dasyproctidae > Dasyprocta > Dasyprocta punctata. The sequence goes on from RJWM01004113.1 coordinate 8,249, forward strand.
GCAGCAAGCTCAAGGAGGTGGGCCAGGCCCCGCTCAAGACAGGCCGGCGGCGACTCTTCGCTCAGGAAAAGGAGGCGGTCAAGGAGGAGGAGGAGGACAAAGGCGTCCTCAATGACTTCCACAAGTGCATCTATAAGGTAGGGCTCTGTGGGTCGGTGGAGCGTGCACCGCTGGGCAAGTTGGGCGCTGCCCAGCCCTGCTGGCCTCGGTTCCTTCCGCAGAGCTGCGTCTCGGCTCGGGGCGGGTGGTGCCCGGCCAGGGAAGTCGCTGGCTCCAGTCCTGCGGCTGGCACATCCCGCATGCAGGGGCTGGCCTTGGTGAAGGGGCTCGTTCTTCCTCCAGTCTCACAGTGAGGAGGGGCAGAGTCGGGGCGCCCTCGGAGTCCCTGCACCACCCAGTGGCCACGACATTGCAACATGGATTTTGAAGGGCATCTACCGGTTTGATAAAGTATGTGACAAATTTTTAAATTTAAAAAATTTATTACAGTGAAGGACACATTGCCATTAACTTTCCTAAGACTCCGTCCCCTCACTTCCAGTGCTGTTCTTGCCAATGTCTTTTACTGGAACAAGGTTTTTTTTCTTTAATTTAATCATTGACCTCATTCTGTACCTTCACACTGTAGCAGATGCCCCAGCGAGCTCTGTCTGGAGGGTACATTTGTTGTCAGGCTGGGAGTGGGGCAGGGAGGCTGAGTTGTCAGCTGGTTAGCGGCACAGCCTCAGGTGTCCAGCAGTCGTAGACTGGCTGTGCCCTCCATGAGCGTGGTGTCTCTGGGCCTTGGCTTTCTTTTCCTTTGGTGCATGTGTGTGTGTGTGCGCGCGTGTGTCGTAGCAAGGATGAAGTCGCTTGGGTGCATGTTTAGCTTCTTTCCCACCCTGGGTTCTGTGCCTGCCACTTGGAGCACTGCCCGAGTGCGCCCTCAGACTGTGTGCTTGGCCCGTGCCTGTGGGGCCTGTGTCACCAGGCTTTCTGTAAGAGCTGCACCTGAGAAATCTGTCAGTGTGGATGTCACCATTAACTGCAGGGGAGACAGGAGGCTGTGAGAGGGGCTTCTCCAGTGAGGCTTAGGGCCACCACCCTCCTTTGGGATCAGCCCCAGGGTGACATTTGCAGTGTGTCCTGGCACATGCTCGCTCCTGGGGTCCTGGCTCTGGATTCCTCTGCAGGGAGGCGTCGTCTGGGAGGCTCTCACCCAGGGAGCTCCGGACCTGCTGGTGCACCTGCGGGGACCCCACCATGTCGGAAGTCCCTGGACCCCACTCACCCCACCATAGGCAACCCCAGGTCTGCAGCGCGCCCTGGGCCTTCTTAGCCTGCAACTGTAAACTGTGGACAGGTGCAGGCAGCGCCTGGCCTAGCCGGGCTCTGTGCCTCCCTCTCCAAGGCCGGCCCTTCTTCAGGCTTTTGGTCTGCTGTGGGCTTCAGGCCCCACGCTTTGCTTCTTGCAAGGAGGTACCCCATTTACCTACAGGTTTTTCTGTTGCTAACTGGAAAAGGTGGGGTCTTTGGGCCGGGCACCCTCCCCACTGCCCTGTGCCATGCGGCCAGGGGAGACAGGGTGGATTGTAGGCCACTTGGTTTGGCTTCTGGGATGTTTTTATGAGAAGGCAGTCGTGGCCCACGATGCTGGGTGCTTGAGTGTGGTGTTTCCCTCACTGCAGATAGGTCAGTAAATGGCTGACCATCACTAGGTGTTCTCCGAGTGACCTAAGGCCAGACCCGTGAGAATGTGTAGGTCAAAGGAAGAGGTCTGCTGTTGTTACTGTTTTATAAACCATTAGTTTTTTGGTGGTTTTGTTTTGTTTTGTTTTGTTTTGTTTTGTTTTGTTTTGTTTTGTTTTTGGTGCTGGGAATCAAACTCAGGACCTTGTACTTACCAGGCAGGCACTGTACTGCTGAGCTGTATCCCTGGCCCTATGTTAGGCTTAATTGTAGAAATTTAATGGAGCCCTGCTGAGGTGTCTGGAGCTTGTCACCATCTTTGGGCTGACGGTCAGTGCTGGTGACCGTGTCACCTCCACTCACTTCACTGTACGTCACTTAGTGCAAAGTGAGGTCCTCCTGGAGATGCGCTTCGAGTTACGGTGAACGCCTGGCGGAGGTGCTAGCCGCCCTCACCTCCGCCCACTCGGCCGAGTCCTACGTCCCGCACCCATGGATGTCATGGGGCTGGGCTGCTGTCCGCTTTATGCTTGGCACTGTCTCCAGCCCCAGGTTAGGCCTAGAGGATGCTAAGTGCTGAGTGTTTGTTTCTGGACCAAGGAATTTTTTAAGTGTGTGGTCAAGAAGGAAGCAGAGCGAAGGACATTACAAGGCTTTTGCCTCTGGGAACCAACCATCTTCGGCAGGGCAGGCAGAACTGCAGATGCCCAGTGCGCACTGGCTGCTGTAGCAGAGCGACTCTCGAGTTACTGGGGATGGGGTGACTTGTGTGGTCCTTCCCTGTAGCGCACAGAGGGGACAGCAGGTGGCTTCTGTGATGAGGGTGACCAGTTGGCAGCTTTAGGTGAGTGCTACTTGCCTGTCCAGTTTCCCTGTGGCGAGGGCTGCCAGCTGTAGACGTGGCCCCCTGGTGCCCTCGGCTGCTGTACTCTGCCCTGTGTCCTGTCCCGGCCGCTGAGCTGGGCCCTCGTCCTTTCCCTCCCCTGGGTGTGCCACCTGCGGATTTCTGCCCGAACTGCACGGAGCTTTGAAAGCGGCTCTTGGAGGTTCCTGTCACCTGGAGTGCTTCTGCTGGTGCCCTCAGGGTTTGGCAGCCTCTCTGTGGGTGGGAGACATTGAATCAGGCTGGTTCTCCCCATGGCCAGTGGAGCAGCCACCCTTCCGCATTTCTTGGCCCTGGGGATTTGAGTGCCTCATCCACGGGGGTTTCCTGCCTTGTCTCCTTGTCATTAAGTTAGGGACATTACTTTATTTATGGCCACAGGGAGGCCACAGGGCAGAGACACGTGACAGATATGTGACCAAAGCCCAGCTAGTGACTTAAGCTTTGCTCTTCTCTTCTTCTTTTGTTTCAGGGAAGGTCTGTTTCTCTTACAACCTTTTATCGAACAGCAAGAAACATCATGAATATGTGCTTCAGCAAGGAGCCTGCGCCAGCCGAAATCGAGGTGAGTCACCGGCCCAGCCCCAGGCAGCAAGAGTCTGTCCTTCATGTTGTGCATGCTGGCGGCCGACACAGGCTCTCGTGTGGGTTAATCTAGACGTGTTCAGAAGCCAAGCCTGACACAGTGCAGATCCTGTGGTCCCCAGGCCTCTCCCTGTTCACCCACTGCAGAGGTGAGAGGCCTGGCGTGGGGAGCCCCTCACTGAGCTGCTTCTCCCCGCCCCTGGGTATTACGTGAGACAGTGTGGGAGTCCCTGAAACCACGGCTGTGCGCTTCTTACTCTGCTGTTTTTTGCGTAATGGGACTGGCAGCTGGCCATTGTTGCACGCCTGCCAGCTTTCCGTGCTGGCTAGAGGTGGGAAGACGGCGACACCTCGGCCTGGGCCAGCTTGGGGTGTTACATGTGAGCCACTGCAGGACCAGCCGTGCTCTGCTTGTTTACCTCCCTCACAGAACCCTTCAGAGTCACTGAGCCCCCCAGCTGCTGACACGGGGTGGATTCAGAAGACAGGGAAACCTTGGTGGGGTGCCGGTCGGGGCTGTCACAGCGGGGTGTGGGCTACAGCCGCGTCGCCCTTCTGTTGCTGCTGTTTGCTACATAAAAAAAGTTTTAAAAAATCCAGACGGGTTTGACCACTGGCCAAGGGGTCAGGCGAGCTCTTCTTGCCCAGGGTCCTGGAAGTGGAGGAAGTCGCTGTGCTGCTTGCGGACAGAGCCCCTCATGCTACCGCCCAGCACTGCTCCTCTCCGGCCTGAGCCCAGGTCTGCCCCCGGCGGTGCCCGGACCCGGCTCTCGGCACTGCCGCCCTGCCTCGCTGCCTCGCCCGCAGGGCCTGCACCTGGGCCGCTGCCCTTGCTCTCAACCCCAGTGTCACTGAGCCCGAGTCCATACTGGTTGCTTGGGAACCCTTGTGGCCCTGGTGGTAGCAGTGTCTCTGTTGTCCCATCTGTGTCCTCATGTCTCCCAAGGGCACAGGTTATTCCCATGCACAGAGCATAGTAGAGGGCAGTGTGCGTTATGGTCTCCATTGAGGAATTCTTACTTACTTTAGAAAGTCTGGGTTTTGCTCTAGCAGTTGTGTAAATATTTAAACAGAAAGCGAAGATCTACTAAAAATCAAATTTCAGCCTGAGGCTGGCCGGCTGCTTGCACCACAGTCCTGACCTTTGCTGCGGGCCGGGGCCGGGCTGGCTGCTCTCGTGGGGCTGAGCCCCTTCCGCCCCGCCACAACCACTGGGATCGGCAGCGCTTGCTCTCATCACCTGGGGGGCCAGATGGGGACCCATCGGCTCCTCAGCCCGTGATGGCTGGTTCCTCCCTTCTAGGAAGTCTGCGAGGCGTAGGGCCCCTCTGTGTCAGCGTGCTCTTGCCGAGTGCACAGCTGGCACTGAGGCCGGGGCCAGGCTCCCGCGTGGCCCACCGTGTCCAAGGCCAGCAGCAGATGTGCATCGGGAGTGGCGGCTGGGCGTGGAGCTGTGTCGGGGGAGACGCAGCTCAGCTGCTTCCCTCTGTCGCACGAGCCCCTCACCTTTCTCTGCCCCCAGATCCCTGCGCACGGAACTCACTGCATCTCCCTCCTGTCTCCCGCACTGCCAGTGCGTGGCCTGCAGGCCTCAGCTCACGCGGGCTGCGAGGCTGTGCCAGGCTCCACGCATGTGGAGGGGCGCGTGAGGCCTGTGTGGGCCACGGCCACCTTCATTTCAGGAGGGCACAGGAAGTCTTGTATCGTCCTTAAGTAGACCTTCCTGTGCCCAGTTCCGTCTTACTGTGGTAAAATACATGTGATGGTCGCCATGGTAACCGTTCTGACGCACAGTTCTGGGGCCTTCAGTGTTGTTGCCATGTGCAGCAGTCAGCAGCACCCAGGACCAGTCGTCCTCCCGGCCTTAGCGCCCAGTGACCCACACGCTGCTGTCCAGCCCCTCATGCAGGTGGGCTCCTGCAGCCCTGCGTTTTTGTCATTGGCTTACTTCGTCAAGCAGAGCATCCTGGGGTCTGTCCTGCTGTCTGTCACCTTGTCAGAGTCCATCCTGGTGCAGGCAGCCTGTGGCACATGCTCCGGCCGCTCCTGCTGTTAGCATCTGGGGAGTCACAGCTGTACATGAGGCGGTCGCACATCTTCATCCCCACTGGGGTGTGCAGTGGAGGTGACCCCGTCCTTTCCATTTGGTGTCCCATTGGAGGCACCGTGCCGCACCCTGGGAAGGCTTGCCCAGGCTGCTGTTGGCAGGTAGATTCGGGCCACTGGCAGTGCTCACCCAACTTTTCCTCTGCCCTGCAGCAAGAGTACTGGAGGTTAGTGGAGGAGAAGGACTGTCACGTGGCAGTGCACTGTGGCAAGGTGGACACCAACACTCACGGCAGCGGATTCCCAGTGGGAAAATCAGAGCCCTTTTCAAGGTAATGCTGGGGCCCTTGTCCACGTCCTGGGGACTGATGGTGCACCCCTCCCCCAGCCTGTGACGTCCCTTGTCTTCCCCCACAGGCACGGATGGAACCTCACCGTCCTCCCCAATAACACAGGGTCCATCCTGCGTCACCTCGGTGCTGTGCCTGGTAAGCCTGACTGTGAGACCCCACCAGAGAGCCTGAGGGGCGAGGTGGCTTCTGGGCGAGGCTTTGCACTGGAACTTGGCTTTCAGAGCAGGGACGGATGAGGTGGCAATTGAGGAAGTCGTCAGAACTGTGGAAGGTGTCCCATCCTGTTCCTCAGGATCCAGGAACTGGGGTGCTGCTCAGGGCCAGCTTTGACCCCAGCGAAGCGCTTTCGGCACCAGCACTCCAAATGGATTTGGTTTGCTGGCTACCATCATGAATGGGCGCAGAAGCCACAGAGGCTTCAGACTTCAGGGGAAGCCAGAGGTCACGGAACATCTGTGCCCTGCACCAGGAGCCTGTGTCCCACTTCCCCTAGGTGGAGGGATGCTCTGGCGCCTGCTCCCCACCCTGCCTCTGCCTGCACCAAGGGGACTGGGGACTGGGGACAGGCAGTGGTCACCAGTCAGCACCCTGCTACCTAGGATGCTTTTCACTAGTGCTTGCCACAGTGTCCTTATTCTTGGGTTCACTTCTGTTGAGAAAGCAGGGAGCAGCAGATAGCTTCTTGCCAAGTTCTGGCTGGTTTTGAATCTCATTTGTGTTTCTGGAGGTGCGGGTTTGTAATGGCTGTAACTCCGAGACGTCATTGTGTGCTTTAAAATGCCACTTCTCCGTGTGTGTTTCAGGAGTGACTATTCCCTGGCTAAACATTGGCATGGTCTTTTCTACCTCATGCTGGTCTCGAGACCAAAATCACCTTCCGTACATTGACTACTTACACACTGGTGCTGACTGCATTTGGTGAGTACTGGTGGGCCACGGGGCCATTCCGACTCCTGGGGACGTGTGCCTGTGACCAGTGCTGTGCGGCAGTGGCGTGACGCTGGCCTCTGCCAGCTCGCCGGGCTGGGCGCATTTCCGGTGGCAGATGGGAAGTGACTGCGCGTGATCGCATCTGCCCTCCCGGCCTGCTTGCTGCACGTTTATCCCATGCCAGCTGCGGTCGCTGTCCTGACGCAGTGTTGCTATCAGGATGTGGAGCCTCGGCGCTCATGGCCCCTCTCTGGAGCTGGCCTGGGCAGCAGTCTGCGTTGGTTGTGAGTGGTGTGGGGGTGGCGGCGTGGGTACCAACACGGGGTCGGCAGCACCCCATCCTGAGTCCACGGGGGCGAGACTGAGGCTCAGGTGGGTACATGTGGAGCCTCGAAGTGTGATCTGAGTGTCGAGGTCCAGCCCTCCCTGAGGGCCACAGCCCTGATGGTGGCGGAGCTCAGAGCCAGCCGCGTGCAACCGAGGCATGGGCGGGAGGGGCCCTGGCGTCCCGCGGGAGTGCTGGGGCAGAGGTGGCGCGGGGCTCTGTGGGCCCTCTGAAGTCTCCTGTCTGGGCCTTGCTGAGGGAAAAGAAAGAAGAGGCGGGGATGTGATCAGAGAGCTTGGGGTGGGTGGCTTTTCCTACAACAGGTGATTTATATTAGAAACCTGTATTTAAGTCACAAATCAGTAACAATTTGTTGGCTTCGAAATAATACAAACATTAAAAATATGTCAGTATGGCGGATGCCTTTCCTCAGCGGCTGAAACGAGGGTCTGGCCTCAAAGTGGTGATGGTTTTCGCAGGCATCTCAGTGTCACAGGCGGCTGCTACCCGCCCACCGGGCCTGGGAAGCTGTGGGGTGACTAGCAGGTCCCCCAGTCCCTGCCCCTAGGTGGTCAGAAGCTCGGCCAGCTTCAGCAGCCTGAGGCCTGCCAGACCACTGTACTCTGACACCCTCTTGCCTGGGGAGGACTTGGTGAGGACGGCGGAGTCCTGCAGGTGTCTCGGGCCGGCCAGGAGCCCCACCTCGCGCCACACATCCCCCCACTGACAACATGTGATGCCAGGGAGTCACAGGTCATGGGTGGCACTGTGGTCCCGTGGGCTCCTTAGGATTTAGAACGGGATGCTGGGAACCCTGAGCCCTGTCCCCACAGTGGTTGTGGGGTTGTTGGAGTACGGAGGGCCACTGTCTCCCAGGTCCCCCATGGAGCCCTTGCCGTTTCCCAGTGTCCCAGGAGCTGTAGCCTCAGCCTTGAGGCACTGTGCTCCCGGGTCAGCTCCTTCCCCCTTCTTTTGTGGGGGAGCTCCAGGTTCTTCTGCCTTTCCCAGCAGCTGCTGCAGGCCCTCCGGTCACCCTGGCTAGGGAACCCAAGGGCCTGTGTGCTCTGCCACGAGCACCACGGACCCCCAGTCCTGTGACAGCTGCTTCCGGAGGGTTGTCGATGCTGGTGACCTGGCAGGGAGTTGGCCCATGCACTGAGTGACCAGGAGGCTGCAGTGGTGCCTGGTTCTTGTTTATAGCGGGCACTGAACATCTGGCTTTGGTGGCTCTGCACATGGGTCACGTCTGTTTGAAAGATGAGCAACAGGCTGCCAGCTCCCTGCGTGGTCCAGCTGCTCTGAGCCAAGCCCCTTCTCCTGGGCAGTGGGCGCTCAGCAGTCTCCCTGTCCCCACCCAGGTATTGCATTCCTGCTGAGGAGGAGAACAAGCTGGAGGATGTGGTCCACACCCTGCTGCAGGCCAATGGCACCCCGGGGCTGCAGATGCTGGAGAGCAATGTCATGGTAGGGCCCTGGTGAGGTCCCCCCGGGGCTGTTTATACTGGCCTGCCTTCCAGGGGCAAGAGGACAAAGCGAATAAATCCTGCAGGATTTCGCACCTGTGGCCTATGGCAGGAAAAGTGTGCTAAGGACTTCCCCTCCGATTGCACGGCCCTGCTTGTGGGTTATGTGCCCACAGGGCCTGACTGGGCTCCAGGCTTGGCGCGCTGGCTCCAGACCAGCCTCTCACAGTGCACAAAGACCTGTCCACCAGCTCTGCTGCCATCATGGGGCTGGCGAGTCCTGGGGTCCTTGTTCCTTGGAGCTGTGTCCTGACTAGCCGGGGTGAGGCTCCCATACCTTGGGTCACCTCTGTGCTGCTCCACAGCCCCACCGGGAAGGGAACACAGTCACTGCCCGCTCTGCTTTGCCCGAGACTGGCCCCACTCCCAACCCTGGCAGCAGCAGGCGGGGTGGGAAGGACTCTTGGGTTTGGGGCCGAGAAGATGACGGCTCTGGCCTGTGCCCTGGGATTCCTGGAGTCAGATGCCAGAGCAGTATCAGTTCAGAATGTTCCAGAAGCTACCCTTTGATTTCCTAAGGGAGAAACATTCTCCTTGAGAGCAGACCCCTTCTCAAGGCCCTAGTGCCTGGCTGACTGGCTGGGAGCCCCAAGGCAATGGGCAAGAAGGACCCTGGGGTGGGGTGCAGGCCTCAGCCAGCCCTGTCCTCCTAGATCTCCCCGGAGGTGCTGTGCAAAGAGGGGATCAAGGTGCACCGGACCGTGCAGCAGAGTGGACAGTTCGTCGTGTGCTTCCCGGGGTCCTTCGTGTCCAAAGTGTGCTGTGGCTACAGTGTCTCAGAAACCGTGCACTTTGCTACCACCCAGTGGACGAGTATGGGCTTCGAGACCGCCAAGGTGAGCAGGTGCACCCCCCACGCATGCCCGTGTGCTGTGCTGCGGCTCAGCCCCCAGGCCCATGTGTCTTTGCACCTTGGGGTGGCGGAGGTTGGTCTGGCTCAGGGGAGTTGCTGGGGCTCAGTGGTGTGCTGAACCGTTTTGATACCCATTACTGAGCGATCCCTCCAAAGCTGGGGAGCCAGTGCAGCGTCTCTGCAGGGAAACTTGGGGTGAGTGTGGGCGGGCTCTGCTCACTGTAAAGTTGTGCAGCTGCCTTGGGGCTGGCATCGAGGTGCTGGGGATTTTCCTGGTGTCTTCTGCAGAATCCTAGGATTTTCAATAGCTTTAGTGCAAATGCTGTTAAAATGTTGGCGATTTAGGCAGCCCGCCTGCCCCTCCACCAAGAACGGTGACGGCGCTTCCTAACGCAGAGCACCGCTGAAGGCCATGCCCGTGTTTCAGGAAATGAAGCGCCGCCACATAGCCAAGCCGTTCTCCATGGAGAAGCTGCTCTACCAGATTGCACAGGCCGAGGCCAAGAAGGAGAATGGCCCCACCCTCAGCACCATCTCAGCCCTTCTGGACGAGCTCAGGTACCACATACCCTGCCTTCCACGCTGGGGCCCATCATGCACGGGGGGTGGGGGAGCCCTGGGTCACAGGCCACCTGGAGCTTATTGGTGCTTCGACTTTCTGTCTTCCTGGGTGGGGGAGTCCCGCTCTCCCACGAGCTGATACAGTTAATCCCAGCCAGGTGCAGCGGTGCATGCTTATAACCCTAGCTCCCTCGGAGGCTGAGGGCCGAAGGTTGCAATTTGAAGCCCAACCTGGGCAATTTGGTAACTTTGGGAGACCCTGTCTTAAAAAAGGGCTAGAGATGTGGCTTCAGTCTCCACTACCAGAAAAACAAGAAAACAAAATTAGTGTAAACCCCCTTGTAGGAATGGACAGAAGGTGGGCTGGAACCCCTGGCTAGGGCCCCCAGCTCTGCATTCTGGAAGCCGGGAGATGGGATGTGTGTCACGGGACCTGACGGGCGCAGGGTGGGCTGGTCACACAGACTTGGGGCCCTGCCCAGTGCCATCCCGCAGTGGGACGCCCTGCTTGGCTCCCCTGACCCCTCATCCCCACACACAGCCCCCCGGTCCCTCCCACCCGGGACAGACTCCAGGCAGTGCCGGTGATGACGGCAGGCAGCGTGAGTGTAACTTTGGTGTGGCACAAGGACAGAACCATCTGTGGCCTTGACATGCCCCTGTGGTGTGTCGCAGCCCCCTGCCGGGGCTCTGAACTTCTGACCTACTGTCGTGTTGCCTGGCCGAGGCTTGGGCAGGGCGGCCAGCCCCGGGGCCCGCTCCGTCTGAGGCGCTGTGTGTCCGCAGGGATACGGAGCTGCGGCAGCGCAGGCAGCTGTTCGAGGCCGGCCTCCACTCGTCCGCGCGGTACGGCAGCCACGACGGCAGCAGTGCGGCCGCGGATGGGAAGAAAAAGCCTCGAAAGTGGCTGCAGCTGGAGACGTCCGAGAGGCGGTGTCAGATCTGCCAGCACCTGTGCTACCTGTCCATGGTGAGCTGGGGCCACGTGCCCCCCTGCTGCCCCGAGATTCAGCTCTGTCCCTGCCCCCAAGGACCCTGGCCTTTGGTAAGACCTGGATTTCTCAGGGCCACTCTGCTCCTAGCTGCTTTGCAGCCTCGTCCATGGCCGCCTGTCCCCTCATCTCCCTGTTCCGCCGCGCACACCTCAGCTGCCTGGCCGCTCCCCGCCACACCTGCCCTGTGCTGGGCAGCAGCTCAGCTACTGAGCCTCCATGCACGAGGCTGTGCCACCTGCAGCTCGCCTGCCTTCCTGTGGTCCAGCCCGGCTCTGGGACATTGGAAAGGTCCAGGCGTTCTCCAGGGAAGCAGGGGGCAATGACTGGGGGGACCCAGGCTGGTTTCTTCCCTGCTTGGCCTGCAGAGGCCCCTTCTCAGTCACTCTTGTGTCCCCGTGCCTGCATGGGCAAACACAAGGCAGAGAGGGGCTGGGGTCCCCCGATGGCCCTGTTTTAACCGAAGGCCCCCACCAAGTGCAATTGCTTGGTGTGCTGGGGGTGGCAAGCCCCCCTGGCGCACCAACCCCCCCAAGTACACAGCACTTCCTGCGTCTTTTCCTCTATCCTGGTTTTCTGTCCTCAGAGTTTTCAAGTCACCATGCAGACTGATAATGTCATTCATGGGGGACGATTCAGCACTGTTCCGATTGGCCACAGCACTGTCTGCCTGTCTGTTCCTTGATGGCTCCGTGGTCACCTTGAGTGACATAGGCCATTCCCGTGGTTCCTGGGCTGGCGGTGGGTGGGGCCTTTTCACCATGGCCATCACAAAGTTGTGCTTTCAGAGTTGTCACCTGGCATTTCTTTTCTACCTGAGCATTTCCAGTACATACTGTTCACATCACCAGTGTGTTTGCGCGTTTTTGATTCCTTATTTCTGTTCGTGTCATTTCCTTGCCCTCACAGCTTGTTTGGCCCTTTGCTAAGAAACACTCAGGACACGGGGCCAGGTCTTCCCTCCTTTGCAGATGCACCTGCGCCTGTGGGCATCTCCATATGGGGGCACTGTGTGTCGTCCTTCTCACACCATTAGCTGGGGACCCTGCCACCCCAGGCAGGCCTCTGTCTCCTGGCCCCGTCAGGCAGTGTCAGGACCCGCTGTCCCTACTTGGGGGTGGGGGGGCACTGGGGTGACTGGGCACCTGTCCTCCTGGTGCTGAGGGCCATAGTTACTCTGAATATCGGGGAGACGCTGGGGTCCCAGCTCTAGCTTTTGGCAGCACTGCTCAGAGCATTGGTGCCCAGCCAGGGGCCCTGTGGTTGCGGCAGCCTCCTGTCCTCACTCAGGCCCTGTGGCCCGTCTCGTGTCTGTCCCTTGCTCGGTCTCATGCACCCTGAGCCCGGGCCCTGCGGCAGGCGTCACTCTCATTGCCTGGGTCCTAGCCCAGCTCCCCCACCCACTCCCAGAGACCCCACTCAGGCCCAAGGCTCTGCTTGGTTTCTCAGTCTATTCCAGTGCGTTTGCGTCTCCCACTCCTCAGTGTGGGCAGCGTCGGGGAGGGGCGACCCTATCCCCTGCCCCGGCTCAGCCGTGCCTGCCCCCTGCAGGTGGTGCAGGAGAATGAGAATGTCGTGTTCTGCCTGGAGTGCGCCCTGCGCCACGTGGAGAAGCAGAAGTCCTGCCGCGGGCTGAAGCTGATGTACCGCTATGACGAGGTCAGTGTCCACACCAGCTGGGCGGGTGACAGCCATCTCCAGCCAGGCTGCGAGTGTGACCACCTTGGCCGGGGGCGGTGGCAGCGCTAGGAGACTGGGGACACTGTGCACTGACCCAGAACCTTGGGGTGCAGATCTGCACTAATTCTGGTTTTCCCCTCCTGTCCTCGCCACCTGCTGCCAAGTTCTGTCCTGTCCTGTAGTAGCTTTGCTCCCTGAACATCAGCTGCCTGGTGGCAGGGACACCACCCCCGGGGCCACACCGGGTGGGGTGATTGTGCCATTCCCACCCTGGGCAGTCAGTGGTCGCATCCTAGTGGCCACCTGCCGTCCCCCACTGCTGATGTGAGGAAGTAACTCTCAGTTGCTCCCACTTTGTAGACCTTAAGGTACCTCCTGAGGCCCTGGGAGGTGCCTGCTGTGGGAAAGGCCACTCCTTGCTGGCCTGTGGTGCACAGTAGGTTTGGCAGCCTCTGGGCTGGTCCCCACGGGAAGCTAGCAGTACCCCCTGGCTGGGACAAGCCACATCTGTCGACACTGGCCCTGGCTCTGGGGGAAAGACCCCTGCAGCAACCTGGGCCTAGCCCCCTCCCTGGACTCCTGCCGACCTCAGCCAGTGGTTCAGCAGAGACGGGCTGTGGTATAGGTGCAAAGATGTCGCTTCCCAGGGTCCTTAGCGCCTGTCCAGGTAACTGAAGTGAGGAGGGGACTGTATTGCTTGCTGCAGCCTGAGGTTGGGGCTATGTGTCATGAGCTACTGTGCTTTGTGGCTGTTATTCTACAGTCTGTGACATAAAAAAGTGAATCAGTCCCTTTGCCCTCCCTCCACTGTTTTTCCATCCAAGTCGATGTCCCCTTCTGCGGGCTGTGGCTCTGACCTGAGCCCGCTCTTGGGGGAGTGCCCACCAGCTGGTTCACCCTGGGGTCGTTCTCCTCGCAGCTGCGATGGGAGGCAGGGGAAGGACGGCGGAGAGGCTGCACTGTGCAGTGATGCCTGCAGGAAGGGGTCCCCTCTCTGCCCCTGCGTCTCCTCGGGCCAGGGACTCTTCTACAGACTGTCCTGTGCCAGGCTGAGGGCCCTGTCCCTGGGCACAGCAGCAGGCAGCTTGTCCCCCATGCAGCGTGAGGGCTGCCTGGGTCGGTGGCGGGCAGCCACAGGGCGAGTCTGTGGCGGCTTCCGTTCCCTCGGGGGCCTCAGTGGACACAGCGGCCTCTCAGATTCCCGTCCAGTTCTGCCTGCACGCAGCAGCGGCGCCTTGCGAACAAAGCCGTATCTGCCCCCTCGCCACTCCTGCCTGTGCTGCACCACTGCCTTTCAGTGCCCAGCTGCGCTCCTGAGCTGCTGCTTTACATAGCTCCTCCCTGCAGCCCAAGGCCCGGCGCTGTCTGAAGCCCTCCTGCTGCCAGCTGTGTGTCTCTGCTGTCCTTGGTTCCCCTTCTGCCAAGGCCACCTCCTGCCCCAGTTGTGGAAAGCCGAGACCCCAGCCCCCAGCCCCGTGTGGGTCAGTAGCCACTGGCCCGTCACAGCTTCCACGCTGCCCTGCCGTGTGCTGGAACCCAGTGCTGCCTCTCCTCAGCCCAGCGCCATGCCCCTGGCCACCTGGTCCCCTTCCTCCAGCCACTCACCCTTGGGACACTGTTCACTGTCACTGTGTGTGCCCATGAGCCGCACACCCCACCTTGAAGGCCTGACCTCCTGACGGCACAGCTCCTCGTAGCCTCGGTCCAGTCCTCCTGAAGAACGTGATCCTGTTTGGCCAGCACATACCAGAGGCCACTGGGCCACAGTTAGTAGCCTGCCCCAGGGATGGCAGGCGGGTCCCCAAGGAGGGAGGAAGGTGGAGGTCAGACAAGGCTTTGGCTAAGATAGGATAAACTGACAGTCATTTAGGAAAGTGGAAAATAAGTCTACTTGGATCTGTTCTTGGCTTTTAAAGAGCGTGGTCAGTGACAGGAACAACCCCTTGCCATTGCGTGTTTTTTTGCATTAGCCGCAAATGTCAGAATGTGTTTTAAAAATAGTCCTTCGGTCTGAGTCAGAATGGCCCTGGCCAGCCTCGTCAGAGCCTGGGCCTCAGCGTTCACTGCCAGCCACACTGCAGCTGGGTGCTGAGCTCGCAGAGCCCTGGAAATGGCGACCCGCAGGCCTGGCGCTCTGCTCTGATGCTCGGCTTTCATGAGACGGATGGGAAAGTTTTAGAAACAGGCATCTGCAGGCCGGTCCTGTGTTGCGTGGAGCTGTGCGGGGTTTGTCTTTTGAATCGGGAACTTTCTAGCGTGTAGGACCAGTATGGGCCCTTGTGTTAAAGTTGGGCACCCTGCAGACAGAGGGGTCTGCCCTGCCCCCTGGGAGCCGCCCACCCCTCACCTCCACAGCCTGGGAAGCTCCTGGAGAGGCCGCCGAGCTCCCTGGGTTGTCAGGCCACTTGCTGACCGGGGACATCTCAAGCAGGCTGCGTTCACCCCCGGCCCTTTCCAGAGAGCCTGAGGTCTTTCCTCACACCGAGCTGACAAGCCCTGGCTAGAGCAGTCTAGTGAGGTGCACTTTGCATTTCCTTCCAGTGCTTTCAGGCAGGGTGGATGGGTGAAGGATGCCTTGTTGTGTTTTATGAACAGGTAAACGGTTCTCAGGAACGGACAGGCATGCAGGTGTTGGTCTTCCCTTCGCCACAGAGGAAGGAGCACTAGAAATTGCTGTAGACGGACAGGTGTTTGCATGTTGTTGTTGGAGACAGGGCCTCACTATGCTGTTTGGGCTGGCCTTGAACTTGGTGCGATCCCCTAACCGTAAGGCATGTACTGCCACACCGGGCAGGCACCTGGATTTATTTGTAAGCCAGGCTAAAGGCCGAGCTGTCTTTGGGGAGGAGCGGGCTGGGGTTCCCGCTGGCTGTGAGGCTGCAGCGATGGTGGTGGTGTGTGGAGGCAGAGAGGCAGCACTGCCACCTGGCCCACAGAGAGGAACCATGTGAGCCCCCCGTCAGGGAGCAGCAGTGGGGCCAGCATTGTCTGGCCTGACTTATGGCTTGCTCTCGGCCAGCAGGGAGGTGCGTCCCCGTTGGTCAAGGGAGCAGTGGTTAGGAGGTGGCCAGGTGCCTTGATGGCGTCTGCCTGGTAAGAACAGCATTTGGGTGTGTCATGAAGTGCTGTCCTCGCCGGTTCTCAAGGTTGCTGCTGCTCCGAAGCCCTCGGGACCGCAGGGATCCCGTGCCACGCGGACTCCGGCACCTCGGGCACTTGGCTTGGTGACAGGGCCTGGCTGCCCCGCGCTCTGCCCGATTGAGCTCCAGTGGCACTCCGGGCCGCGTTTAACTCGTGTCTCCCTTCACCTCTGCAGGAGCAGATCATCAGTCTCGTTAATCAGATCTGTGGCAAAGTGTCTGGCAAGAACGGCAGCATTGAGAACTGTCTCAGTAAACCCACACCAAAACGAGGCCCCCGCAAGAGAGCAACCGTGGCCGTGCCGCCGTCCCGGCTGTCGGCCTCCGGGCCCTCCAAAAGTGCTTCGAGCTCATCATGAAGACGCCAACCCCATGGTCGATTTATATATATTTTTTTGTAATTATTATATTCTAGTTTGGAGTACTTGCTGTAGGATACAAGCTGTCTTTGCACTAGCTCTAAAGAAGATTTTCTTCTGGTTTTAGAGAACTAATTTTGTTTTAGCATTAAACTGTTGGAACTTTTTTTTGTACTTAGAATACCTAGACACTGCAGTCAGATTTTTGAAACTGCCGTATATTCACTGTTTTAAAAACCCTTGGGGGGCTGTATTAATTTGTATTGCCCCTATATGGCTGACAGAGGCCCTTTTTGTTTAGTGGTTTTTTTTTTCTGTTTTTTTGTTTTGTTTTTTTATATAACTGTTGGGGAAAAAAGGCTTTTTAACCCATTTTTGAAGAGGGTGAAGTTTGGAGAACAAATTTTAAATCCATCAAGTCATGTGAGCAGATTTTTCTAGATCAGAAAAGGGATAGGAGACACACACAGACACATATACACAGAAAAAAAACTTGAAAAGAAATGGCTTTACTTTGGCTGTCTTTTCTTCTGTCATGTGCGAGATGAGTTCGTGTGTTCAGGCCGGAGAGGCCCGCTTTGGCGCGCGGGCGGTTACGGCAGCCGAAGGCGGAGGCGGCGTGCCCAGGTCCTCGTGAGCAGCTGGGTCACTATGCATCGGAGGACGGAGACAGACTGCCTGCTTGGAGGGTCACTGACGGAGACCTGTGCCTGATTTCATTAGGAAATCCATTCTGTTATTTTTTGGTGCTGTTGGCTACTTTATCAAAAAACCCTTCAATAGCATCCTTAAGGAAAAAAACGATGGAAGCCGCAAGTGCTTCTTTGTCATCGATGTGCAATCTTTCCGACATTCCATCTTCATCTCACTGTTTTGTTTCACACCTTCACAAGTCAGCATTAATCTTTTTTTAAAATTTGTTTTGTTTATGATCACATTTAGAGCCACTAGGAGGTCTGCAGTTCTTTTTGAATGTGAAAATGCATTTGCGCTCATCTTATCTATTTTTTCTGTCCATGTTGTAACAAAAAGAAAAAAAAGAAAAAAAAATCCCATCCCTTTTGTACATACGCCTGTAAATTGTTTTAAATACTTGAGCCTTTCTCGGAGGGGAGGGGAGGTGAAAGACAGATGAAGAAAAGCCTTACACTTCAGTTTCTTCATCGGGTGGATCGGATGCTTACAGGGTTTTTCTTGTAACACTTATAAGTGCTGCTTACATCACTGAACAACAACAACAAAATAATAATGGAGTAGCTGTTGCCCTTCTCCGGTTGTGTGTACAGTATGTGTGGAATAAAAAAGGGAAATTGTTTTCACAAGCTGTTCTTTGTTTCATAATTGGATTCATCAACCCCGTAGCTACCCATGTTGCACTGAGCTTGCCGGTGGTGACGGCCAGGAACGTCCTAGGATCCACTTTGTTGGTTGTTGTTGCAGAAGACTGAACTGTTTTTGGAATATTTAACAATTACATAAACAGTCAAGTGTTTTCCAATGTGGTTGTCCGGTTTTTATGGCCTTGCTGTGTACTTTTCCCTCTTTTGACAGTAAACTTCCGCCTATGGCTTACAGTTTGACATTTAATTTATTAGCGCTGCTCTGCACCCCTCCCTTGCGAGGGAAGACTTCATGTGGTTTATTGCCAGTTTTTTGTTTACTTTTCAGGTTTGTACTACAAGGTTTAATAATAAAAAGAAAGTTTTTTGGACATTTGTCTGTCTTGTGGAAGATGAGTGGATGGCAGGGGCTGGGCGTCTCCACGGGTGGGGAGGAGCTGGCGCGGTAAGAGCTGTTCAGCTGTACCCGGGCCTCGGCCAGATGGAAACCCAAGCCCTGGCGCAGTGCACCTGGATCCCCTCAGTGGCTGAGGCCGGGGTTCCCCTGCGAGGGGCAGGGCGCTCACTGCTTCCTTCTGCACAGCCGCAGGGCCTGGCCCGCCCTCCCCAGCCACCCAGGAGCTCAGCTGGCTGAGAGCCTGTCCCGCCCCATACTCACGCGGCCTTGGGACCTGTATAAGTAGACGCTGGTGTACAAAGCAGCTACGCACTCCGGGCTTAGAGTCCTCAAGCTTTATTGTGCCCTCCTCTCGGCTGCTCACATGTCCCTGGCAACTGAAAAACCCAGGCTGCTTCACTCAAACATCTTGACTCGAGTCGCTGTCCCCGCTGACATCAGAAGTGGCCTTGCTGTCGGTGCGGAAGGTGGCCAGGGCAGTATCCACCTGCACCTCCTCCTCATCTGCCTGGACCAGGGGGCTGTCCCCACCCTCGGCATCCTGGGTGGCGGCGTCACTGTGGGCAGACGGGGAGGAAGGTGGCTTGGGAGATAACTCGGTGGGATTTGGAACCTGCAGGGTGATTTCACTCTGATAGGTTTCAGATTCAGGCCCTGTGAAATAAAGCGGGGGAAAATCTGTCAGGGAAAGATTGCAGGTGGGAACTTGGCCGTGACAGCTGGTACCAGTGCCCAGTGCTGAGGACCTGCTGCCGCCACCGACTGCGCTCAACTGCTCACCCCTGGCCCGCCCTGGGCCAGCCGGCTGTGACTGACGAGCACGTGAGCACCTTTGAGACCCTAACATCTAGAAATGGTGGGGACAGGTTCTGCAGCCCCTGTGGAAGGGACTAACTCCTGTGCAAAGCCCCAGCTGCAACTGTGCCTTTTCAGCCATCCCCCAATCTCGTGGAACTAAAGCTCTTCTCAGAATGATGACATGCGGAGGAGTCACTGCTGCTGTCTCCCTGCACCCCGGAGGAGGACCAGCCTCACTTCCTGTTACCAGTGTCCTGATCCATGCACAACAGGACAGTGCACGCAGGCCACTGCCTCCCTGGGAGGACACCACTCTCACAGAGATGCCAGACAGGAGATGAGAAGTTAGGGCCTAGCGCTGGGGACTTCTCTGGGGCCCCAGGAGGCCCTTTTCATCTCATATATGGGAAACAATTTACAAGCCCAGCTGGGGATGTTACAGAGACCTGGCCAGCAGTCTGAACTTGAAAATGTAGCGAGGCCTGGCCTGGGGCCTCAGTAAACTTGCTGACTGAATGGGAGCCAGTTTCAGGAAAGCACAAGATGGATTCCGAGTGGCTGAGGAGTTCTGAGGACCTGTGGGGGCTTGGCACTGTGGAATTGCGCCTCGCATCTGCTGGAAGAAGGCAGGAGCTTTACAATGACAAAGCCACTGACTGCTGGGTGCAGCTGGAATAACTTGTAGGCCGGAGGAGGGGAGACAGGCTAGGAAGGCCCCACCCTGTTCTCTGCAGCCCCGGCGGGCTAGTGTGAGGACAGAATTGAGCTTAGAGATCTATACGTGGTATCTGCTCAAATGCAAGAAACATTACTACACCCTGGTTTTGTTCATGCACGTTGGTAGCCCCTACCTAGACCAGGGGACAGCACGGTGTTATCCTCGCCACCTGAATTCAGGAAGACGTCCAGGGCCTCCTGATCAGAGATGTCCATGAGGTCCATCTGCTCCAGCATGTCCACGTTCACCTCCATGGACGACATGCTGCCCATGGGCTCTGCGGACAGAGGTGTAGTACAGATAAAGGTGTGTTTCACAGGCACCAGGCTGATTACATTCAGCAGAGTGGCAGAGTCTGGTTAAATCTGTCCTAAGTCACCTTTGAGTGACAGTGGTAAGTGGCTGGATGTGCCTCCCAGAGGTGGAGCTCGCGTGTCAGGTTCCTTTCTGGCCCAGAGACCCACAAGCCAATAAAGTCCTTCAGGTGTGGCACTGCCTGGCTGAAGCAAAGCGAGATGAGTCTGTAAATAGTTGTCCTTATCTCTATGTCTCACATGGGCATAAACTCACAGTGCAAACCCTGTTCCTACCCAGGCCAGAACTCGCCCACACAAGGAAGCCTCTGCCTGTGAGTGACGGGGAGCAGCAAGGATGTGGCGTTGGCCTCCTGTCCTCTCCCAGGAACTTCAGGGACCAAAACACAAGAGACTCTCAGACCTGGTATCTGAAATGGGCCAAGTAACTTAAACAATTTAATCATAGCAGAACCAACCAAAATTGCTGAACTAGATGACAGCGAATCACTTTCTACAGTACAGCAGAGGAATAAGACGCGAAGGCTTACCATGTTCATAGATGCACAAAAATATAATAGAGGAGCAATTAAGAGGCCAATTATTTTTCAAAAAGGATGAATTTTGGGACCCAGATTTAGAAAGTAAAATACATTCCACACAAGATGAGTCGCAGGAGAAAAGCTAAGTGTAAGCATGGTGAGCGTAAACGGAAAGTGTGGGCGGGAGCAGGCACAGTGGGCGTGACCAGGCCGCTGGGCAGTGTTGGGCAGGCAGGACAGGAAGGCGGGCCTGGGGCTGGCGAGGTCTGCCCAGGGGGCTCAGTCCTCCTCTAGGGTATGTGGCGAGGAGCAGAGCTTGCCCTTTCCATGGTCCCATGCTTGGTGACCACATCCCAAGCTGTCGTGCAGGCAGGAGACCTGCTCTGCCTGGGGCTTGCTCACTTCTCTGCAGAGCGCCAGGGTGGAGGCCCTCGCTGGGCCCTGGTCACTCAGCAGACTGGGGATGTGCGCGGCCTATGGCCAGGGTTGGGTCTGGGGGTTTTCTTTTTGTAGCTACAGAAACCTTTCAGTTTGGCCTTTCTGGCTTTGGCCCAGTGCTTTGACTTCAGTTTTGCGAGGGCCAGAGGTTCCCATGTCTGGTGGGGTGTCTTTCTATACAGAACAGGAATATTACTGTTAAGGAAAAAAATGGGACTAAAAAGCTCAGGAAGATAGCACCAGGTATGTCAGTCAGTAATCACTACCTGCCAGTTAAAGGGGAAGGAGTCAGGAGTAATGAAGAGAAAAGCTACAGAGAGCTACACTGAGGAAAAAATGAGGGGATTAAGGGGAACTGAAAACAATGCTGGGTAAAGAGAATTTTCAAGATTGGCTTTATCCAGATTATTGAGAACTTCTGTGTGACTGTATTTTTGGCTGTTTTAAAAGCTGGCAAAACAACAATAAAAACATAATATCCAGGGAGGGGTGGTAACCTACCTCTTTTGATGACTGACATTAGCTGCCCTAAAATTAGTAATGGGGGGTTGGGGGGAACCACCCTCCAATCATAATGGAATCAAATTAGAGATCAGTAACCAAAGGATACTGGAAAAGCATTTTTCTGAAGTTTTTCGTGTATCCTTATTTAAAAATACAGTTTATAAAACAAGGCATCTTAATGAAAAATTTAAATACTCAGATACTGTTCATTACAAAAACTAATCAAGTTTACCTAACATGGTAGCTTAACAAAAAAATTCATAGCTTTGAATGCCTCACCAGGAAGAATGCAAAATATCAAACCCACATATTCAAAGAAAAGAAAACTGAAGAGGAAAAATTAATGAAACAGCAAGGAACAACCAAAAGCTTGGCTCCTTAGGGGAGAATACTTAAAGAGGAATAGACAAAAAAGCACAAATTAGGAACTTTAGGAATGCAAAAGTAAATCTTAACACATACACAGCAGATGCTTCTGTGGACAATGTTAGGGTAATGTATTTGAAACCTAAAGACAACACCATGCCAAAAGGTATGAATAGCAACTCTCCTGTAACCACCATGAGAACAGTTCTTCAAACACAGCAGCCACTGAGACCAAGTAGCATCTTCCACCACTCGCGTGAATGAACAACAACGCAGAAAACCCAGCCCTCAGAGGCCAGTTCGGTTATCAGTCCAGAAACTCAATGCAATTTGGGACAGGGCTTTTCAAACAACTTGAGACTTAAGGCGAAGGTGCAAAGAGCAGCTCTGGCAACTGAAGAAAAATGACGTGTGCAGGGGTGTGTTTGGGGGGAACCAAGACGCACTATGAAGCAGGCTTTCCCAGGCTCTGCTGACGCTCTGCACCAGGTAATTCTTTGCATGGGGCTGTTGTGTGAAGTGTGGGCAGGGTGACGGCACCCCTGGCTTCTGCCCACAAAATCCTATAGCACCCCTTGCCCCCCACTCAACAAGAAAATGGTCTGCAGACAATGACAAATGTCCGTAACTAGGAACTGCTGCTTCATGAGTAAGTGCAAGCCAGTCTGGTTTGCTTCAGGGCTGGATGACAGAATAATGGAGCTAGCTGCAAGAAGAGGGGCCCTAGATGCTGGCAGGGAGAGAAGGCAGGAGGAGGAAGCAGCGCAGAAGGGTGAGAGCTGGGACAACATGCCACTGCTGCGAGGAAATGAAATGGGACGCAAGTCAACTGGCTGTGCACTAAACAGGAAAAGGGGACATTAAAACACAGTAGCATGTCCTTATAACTTGGAGAGGTAAGGATTTAAAACAAAGTACAACCATAAACAAAACTGGCAAGTGTAGTATTTATGATAGAGGACTATTTGTATGTTGTGTTCAGTGCAAAATGACATAAACACCATTGCTATGTAACCTTTTTCTTTTTACATTTGCCTTCATGTATGCCAAAACATTAACGGTACCTGGTACCGGTACCTGGTACCGGTACCTGGATAGTAAGAAAGGAAAAAAAAAAACAAAACTGGCAGGTGGTTTACCATAAGCACTTGACTTCACAAAGACCTTTCAGAAAATAAGTGAGATGTTATGTATGTCATACAATCAGCGAAGACCAACAGCCACAAGCATAAGACTCAGTAAAGACAAACGAATAGAAAAATGAGCAACTAACAAAATTAAGAACTGAAATAGCATTTCATTCTCATCTTTTGACAAAAAAAAAAATTATTTTTTTTCCAGGAAGGGGAAGGATTCTCCAGGCCAAGCCCCAGGGCAGTGACGGGACTCGGCGTTCTCACCCCCAGGAAGGAGGCAGCAAGGAAGACGGGGCCCTGGGCGCACACCGGGAGGATGGGGATGGCTCTTCTTCCTCCCATCCGTCTGCTCTCCCGGGGCCGAAGCTGGATGTAAAAGGGGCAGGGGCTGGGCCCGGCTGCTCCCTGCCTACACTTCTAGGGGATTTTATTTATAAACAAGACAGAAATCAAAACTGCATTAACTTAGGGGAGTAGAAGAAAACAAAAAGTTAAAAAAAAAAAAAAAACCAAAACAGGACAGAAGGGCAGGGAAAGGAGGAAGCAGCCAGGAGAGAAGCAGGGTCAGCAGCGTCCACGCAGCGTGGAAGGTGCGGCCTGCGGCGGGCATCTGTGCTGCAGGGCCTTCCTCCTGCTGCTCCCTGGCTGGCAGCGGATGGCAGAGGCGCCACCGAGGTGACGACGGTGTGCCCTGGGGTCGTCTGCCCGCTGACTTGGGGAGTACCCAGCCTACTTCCCACCTTCACCATCGCCCACATGAAGAAGCTTTTAATTCTCCTGTCCAGGGTCCTCAGAGAATTTCTTCACTTTCAGGTCACCCGCATTCACCTTGGCCGGGTGGTGGCCAAAGCCCGGAGCGTGTCAGACATGCAAAGCACAGGCTGTACGAGTTTGCCGTCTCTGTGGCCCGTGGGTCCGCTGGCAAGCACGAAGTCAGATGGTTTTCTATCACAAGCGCGCTGCTGACTTCTGACCGGCTGTGTAAGGGAGTCCCGCATGCGTGAGGATGCCGAGGTCTGCGCCTGAGCAGCCTCCGTTTTCTGGGCCAGCTTGTGGATGCTGGTATCTGTGAGGCTGTGGGGTGTGCTCCCGCGATGTGACCCGAACATCTGGGCATGGGTGGCTTCCTCAGGCCATGGGATGTAAGTGTGCTTTTCAAACCTCCTCCTGATGGCCAAGTCCAGTACCCAGGGGATGTCTGTGGCAGCCCTGGTCCCGTTGCTGCTGTTCCCCAGCCCCTGCATCGGGACCAGGGCTCTGTCTGGATCCTCCGGCAGCCCAGCCCTCGTCTCACGTCGGGCCCTGCAGAGGGAGTCCACGCGCTGATGAAGATGAGGGAGGGCTTGCGCTGCCTGACCAGCTCAGAGGTTCTCCGCGAGCTTCTCCCTCTCCCCCAGCCACCCAGGCATCAGGGCAGAGGAGGACACGGAGAAGGTGGTGCAGCTGTCGGCCTCTTGCCACGGCTTTGGCCAGACAGGATTTCCCTGTGCTGGGGGTCCAAAGAGCAGTATCCCTCGCTGAGGGCACGTGTGCCTGTGATCAAGTGCGGGAAGTTAACCGGCGAAATGACAGCTTCTTTGGGGGCCTCTGTCACACCACCATCTGCTGGGCTTCTCCATCCCCACAGCACCCGTCAGCTGCTGCTCCTCCGGATTACCCACTTCGCTGTCACTGATTCTCTTTCACTGGCTTTTTGCCGTGTTTGTTTCTTAAATAATCCCAGCTTCTCAGCCCCGTCTAGGTAACGCTCTCCTTGGCCTTGTCACTGTGAGCCTCATACTTGATGGCGTGCAGGAAGTACTTAGTCCACAGCATGCTGGGACAGCTGCAGTGCCTCCTCCTTGCAGTTCTTGCCTTTGTCCTCCTCTGTGGCTTTCGTCACCAGGTCAGTGGCTTCCTGGAGGATTGACGTTGTCATTTCATCCCCTGGGTCCGCCGCACACCCTGCGATGCTGCTGGTGGCCTCGTTTGGTCCGGCCCCGGGGAGCCAAGGTGCTGGGTCGGGCACAGGGAGCCCGGCAGGCAGGCGCCGAGCACGGGCAGGAAAGCAGCTCCTTGATAAAGTTTTAAATAGCTGATACCATGAAGTGCTGACAAAGATGGAATCAGCACAAACATAGCTAAGGTGATTATGCACTGATAGATATTTTAGTAAGCAAGATGGCAGAGTCTAGTAAGGACACGTGTGTCACAGAGTGGTTACTCCCCTAGAAAGGGCTCTCAAAGTGTGATCCCCAGAGCAGCAGCCTCCCCATCACCTAGCAGCATGCTGATAATGCCAGTCCTCCGCCCCCGCAGGCCTTCATGCGGAAAGCAGGCCCAGCAAGCCCGGTCCGGACCCCAGCTGGGAGGGAGCCTACTCCGCTCACCTGGGAGAGCCACTGACCCAGAGCAGCCCTCCTAGAGAGACGTAAAAATGTCCACACCAGCACTGTTTTTAATTTAAAAAGGTCTGAAAAACTACAAACACATACTTATGTGGTAGACACATGCTCAACATAATGAACAAATGACAGCGTATTTGCTCAGTGTAAATGAGAACGGACATCGTGTGGGCTGAAAGTTCTGGGATGCTTACCAGGACGCCTGCCTGAGAGAGCAAGGTGCATAAAACACACCCTGCACTACTACTTCTATGAGGCTTTAACACTTGCAAAGCACAGCATGAGTCATTTTGGGGTGTGTGTGTGTGTGTGTGTAAAGGCTGGTGAAGGAGGAGGGTGTGACAGAAAGGGGCACAGGGGACTTAGGGTTGGTGAACTTTTATTTCTTCAGCTAGGTGGGGGGGTACGTGGATATTAATTACTTATGCTTTTCTGTATGTCTGAAATATCGTAACATTCTTTGAATATCTGAAGCAAATATTAATGTGTTAAGTCTGGAAATGTGGCTATGTTATACTAACGTTAGTTCTCTGAA
This sequence comes from Dasyprocta punctata, assembly GCA_004363535.1. NCBI lineage: Eukaryota > Metazoa > Chordata > Mammalia > Rodentia > Dasyproctidae > Dasyprocta > Dasyprocta punctata. The sequence continues at coordinate 33,598 of RJWM01004113.1, forward strand.
TATTTAAAATACTTTTTAATTGAACTGAAAACCACTAATGAATGACAGTAATTCTCAAAGTTCTAAATAAAACCCTTATGGGGAGATAATAATATCAAGATAAACTCATAAGGCAGCAGCTGTATTTTAAGTCATCTTTGCATTCTAGAATATCGCTAGGGACAGTAAATTTTAGTAAGGTGCATTTTTACCCGTTAATCTGTCTTTCCTCACTTCGTCATTAACGTTATCACTAGCACAAATGTCCCCTCATTCTCTTCCCAGGGCCCTGGTCCACTCTGCAAGTGCAGGGGGCTGCGTCAGGGGCAGCCCTGGCTCCCGGAGATTCCACTCGCCGTGGGACCACAGAGCCGGAAAACAGGTACAGAGCACGGCCTCGCCACGGTGCTCTAGTGCCCAGGACACCCTGACACTCCGCGCAGACAGAAGCACTGAGAGCGTCCCTGAGAACGGAGAGTCGCTCGGCGCAGGAAGCGGGCCTGGGCCAGACTCTGCAGCCCCGCTCTCCACCCGCCAGCTCACCGCCTCTGGTGGCTACAGACGGGTGTCTCCCTGTCCGCTGGTCATCCTCGGAGTAAAACTTCCCACGGCCTTGTCTTAATTAAAACATGATGGCTTGAAAATGAGAAAAAAACCTGAGGCTTCTATTTCAGATTTAGTGGAATGAGTCCAAACTGCCATGGTCCACTGTAGAGATTTTAAGTTGGATTGAGTCTTCTAAATTATACTTCCCGTTCTCACCTTGGGGGAGGAAGACGCCGCCTTCAGAAAGGGTGGTGTGACTGTCAGGCTGATGATCCTGTGTCGCAGTCTCCTCAGCTCTCGCTGAGGCAAAAAAGCAGAGAATCCTAAGGCCCCAAATTTTCTTCATCAGTGCTTTAAAACCACATATTGATGACATGTGTCTGGCGCCATTATTTTTTTTTTACCCTTAAAAGAAAGAGCCAAACACTTTCTTGAAACTTGAAGAAAATTATTCTTGAGATGCTTAAAACCACAAAGACCCAACCGCAAACTATGTGACTGCCATCTGTCTAAGAAGCACCGCCTCCCGCCGGCGCTGCACTCAGCCCTCTCTGGCGGCTGCTGCGGCGCCCTCGGGAGGTGGGAGGCGGTGTTACAGGCAGCTGAGTGAGAAATATTCTGGCCGTCAGACAGGGCTGGGCCCTCAAACCAGCTGGCATGAGGACCGGATGTCTTGTGACCTTGGAGGAGACACACACACCTCTTGCTGTGGACCAGATCTCAAGACAGAAGGCAAAACAAATGCAGCCACACCCTAAGTAGAAACTTTAGGGATTAGGTATGGATCATCTTGAGAAGCCAGGAATTACCATCCCAATCCCCTACAGAAAGAGTCTGTAAGGATGCTCGCTTGCTATGTGACTCGCTTCCCCATCTGTCCCTGATTTGGTCAGTTTTACCTGAACAATTAATCTTACTGGTTCACCACAGTTTCGTCCCACCTCATGCCCGTCTGCCTTGTGAGTTCCCAGTTTTTCCCATCACGGTTTTACTCTGTAAAAGTCACTAGAAAAGACAGAGTGTTTGGCAACCCACTCAGGACTCCTGTCTCTCTCAGAAGCTTGCTTTCTCTCAATAAATATATTCTGCTCTTAACTAAAACTCATTCTTCGATTTTGGAGAGCATGAACTTGTACGGACATATAGTAGGTCGGGAGTTTTGTTCCCCTGTATCAGTGGGAGGTGGGTGGCAGGAGTGGGTAGTGTGGGCAGTGGGGAGGTGGGCGGTGGGAGTGGGCGGTGGGGGTGATGGGGAGGTAAGAGGTGTGGAGGTGGGTGGTGTGGGAGGTAGGAGTGGGTGGGGAGGGGAGGAGTGGTGGGGCGGTAGGCAGGTAGCTGGTAGGTGGTGGGCGCCCGCGGCTGCCGGTTATTTGTGTGACATGGTGAGGAGGGGCACCTGGCTGGCCAGAAACTGCCCACAGCTCTTGGACCCTGGGAGAAGCAAGGGTCTGCTGTTTGGGTCAATGGGTACACAGTATTTTGTTATGACAGTGGCCAGGGCAGGATGCAGATGCCTGGGGCGTACCCTCATCTCCTTCCCGAGGGGCTGCCTCTGTGCAAGCAGCTGGGTGCCAAGTACCTGGGCTGGACCTTGGCCATCAGGGGGACGTGGAAAGAGGCGTAGAGGGCAAACCTCAAACCCAGGGTCTTGTCCCCCTATGGACTCCCCGCGTCCACAGCACAGGCTGAGGCACCAGGACAGCCCCCATCTCCCAGTGATTGAGGCCATGGGCTGCACTGCCCCAGCCCTGCCGCTGGCACCTGCGCGCATGCGTGTTGTCGGGAAGAGGGCAGGAGCTGCTGCAGCGAGGCGTGCAGCCTCTTCGTTTCTCCCCTACTAATCTGCTGGCCCACTTCAGCATCCCACTGTCCCTCCCAGCACCATTTACAGAATAAGAAACCTCGAACTGATCAAACCCAGCTGTTCTCCACATGCCTGGGTTCCAGGCTGCAGACAAAGCAGCCTTGGGTGCAAAGCGTTCAGCCTGCGGCGGGGGCGGCTGTGTCCGGTCTGAATGTGTGCACATGGTTTTCCTCTGCACTCTTCCCTACGGGCTGTGGTACAGGATTGCGCATGCAGCACGGATGCGGTGATCGGAGCAAGATTTAAGGCCCACGAGAGGTTGCGCAGAGGTTACATGAAAATACAATATCGTGTTGTCTAAGAGGCTTCAGCAGGCGCAGAGGGTCCGAACCCGTCCCCTGGGGACACTAGGACAGCTATGGCTTAGGTAGGCTGTCTCCCCAGGAGGGAGATGCACCCTGTGAAACACCCTCTGGACGGATTTTTCCTTCACCTCCAGCATCGAGCCTGGGCCTCTCCCACTGAGTTAGCTCTCCAAACCCTCGAGGGATTTTTAATAATGGAGGGAAAAACCTTATACAATATTTAGAAAAGTCAGATAGAAAACCATATAGATATATAGTTTGCTACCAAAATACATAAATGAACTCATGAACAAACACTGGACAGAACCATAGTAAAACAGTAATAGGTATTTTGCTATGCTTCGGAATTACGAGTAACTTATTTGTCTTTTTCACTTAAAATTTTTTTTTTTCAGCTGTATGTATAGCTTGGTAGAACACTTTTCTAGCATGTATGAGAACCTGGGTTCAATCCCCAGCACCAAAGAAATAACAGAGTAAATAAATTTTTAAAAATTCTTTTCCAAATTTTATATAAGCATAACTTACAATTTTATTACATTTTTGTTTTTTGACACAGGGTCTCACTATGTAGTGCAGGTCGGCATTGAACTCACTATGTAGCCCAAGCTGGCCTCGAACTTGTGGTGATTCTACTGCCTCAGCCTCCTGAGTGCTGGGATTACAGGCATGCACCACCACACCTGGCTTATCATTTGTACTTTTAAAAGCTTTTTTGGTTTGTTTTTTAAATCTTTAACTAGAACTTAGAACTACAGGAAGAGGCATAATGAGGGCAAGGTCGACAGGCCCTGGTGTGTACACTTTGACTTTGAGGTCCATGAACAGAACAGGACTCCCGCGAGCTCTATCCTGTACCATCCCCGCTCACCTCGCCTCTCTGAGACCTGCAGGTAGCCCGTGGACAGGTACTGCTCCATGTCCTGCTGGAAGGCCTCCTCAAAGAACTTCTGCCGTTCCTTCAGCTTCATCTGCTGGGTGTGCTCCATCTCCAGGGCCTTCTGTGCGTGCTCTGCATCCAGCTCAGCTGGGGAGGCAAAACACTGGCATCAAAGCAGGGTTTGCGCAGCTTGGAGCGACCCAGCTCCTCCCAGGTAGCTGTGTCCTCCACATCACCCCGCAGCCTCAAGGTGCTGCTCCCCCTCCCCACCCACGTCACCCACTCTTCAATGACAAGTGGCTGCTCATCTTTTGGACCAACTTCCCAGGTGACCTTGGGCTAACTCAGGTTTCTACGTCACTGTTCACACTTGTAGCCAACGTATAAATTAGAAACAAGGTGAGATTTGGGGTTCCTGGAGAACTGTGACCACAGTGTCTGGCTTGCTATAAGCCCTAGATCAAAACTAAGTGTATGTGTAATAAGAATGGAATGGTGTTCAGCCTCATAAAGGAAGGAAACTGACCCAAGCACAAGAGTGAGGCTCCCGGAGTACACCGAGTGAGGCACACCCATCACAAAAAGACAGGCGCAAAAAGAGCCCACTCCTGAGGGAGCTGGGAGTAGCTGAAGTCACGTCCACAGAAAGCAAGAACGGCGGTTCCCAGCAGGTGGTACAGGGCAGGGAGACCGGGAGCTGTTTCACGTTACAGTTTCAACTTCACAGAACCATGACAGTTCTGGAGATAAATGGTGGTGAGGGCTGCACAGCCTTAGGAATGTATTTAATACCACTGTACATTTCACATTAAACTTTATGCTATGTATATTTTACCACAATGAAAAAATTAGAAAAAAAAGGTTAAATATGCAGCCATTGTGGAGTATTAGAAAGTGATAAACAATTTTGCTTTGCTGTTTATCAACCATGTACCCTGGCTAGTAAGCCAGTTAACCTTTGTCATCAAAAAATTTTGGAGAGAAATATTAACTCAATATTGATATGAAACGTCTACAAATAAGACAAAAGAACTTCAGAATGAAAGAGCAGTGGCCCTTCCAGGAACACCAGGCAAAAGTTACTTGACAACCGCCCTTCTCCTTGCCACTCAACAAGAGCCCCAGCACAAACGTCCTCGAGATGTGTATGAGAAAACATCTACTGTCACTCACCCTGGATGGGCCAAGGGTGATCTCTAGACTTGCCTGTAGACCTTTAGTCCTCTGAACTTCTCACAGGATGTGGGTGGAACCCTAAGCTAGCCCCAGCCCTCTGCTCCCGGCTGTGCCCACTCTGTACAACCCCCGGACAGTGGCTGTGACAGGAAACCCCATGCCTCCGTAATGCTCTATGGCAGAGCTGAATTCTCAAAGGGTGAGCCTGGCCCACCCAGGCCTTCCCACAGGACAGTGCTTGTCCTGGGGAAAGACAGTAAGTGTAAGAGGGATTGGCCAGGCACATCCCGTCACTGACCACACGGACATTCTCTGCACCATGGAGGGCTGTGTGGCGGGGAACGTGGAAGCAGAGCATCCCCAGTGGACAGGTGTCAGCAGCACAACTGCAAGGGACTGGAACTGGCCACACCCTGCACGAGCCTGTGAGCAGACGGGGCTGCGATGCTCCAGAAAGACAGCCCTGGGCTTCTAACCCAGTCCGGGAGCCGACAGATCTGCCAGGTTTGAAATTGCCAGTTCCGTGGTGATCCGGTCCACGGCAATAAGTGCCGATTCCTAACAAGCTGCACGAATCCCAGCCACTGCCTGAATCTGGCTGACCGAAGAATCTAGAAAGGACAACCCCAGCTCTTTCCCTTAAGGAAGCATCTCAGAGCACCTACTCTGTGGCAGGCACTGTGCTCACCTAACTCTAACGAGGCCAGGCTGCTACCAATCCAGATCTCTGGTCATCTCCTGGGGTAAACGGAGCGTCCCAAGCACAATCCAACCATGGCCTGTTCCCACTGCTTCACCTCTGAGGAGCGACACCATCTTGGAGAAGTTATCAAGTGATTTGTAACAAGTCAGATCTTACCGTGAATAGTCCAAGTGGCCCATGTGCTCCACCTTTGCCTCCCGCCCCCTCTAACTCCCATCGCCACAGCTCCAGGTCCAACACGATCTCAGTAGCACGACAGACCTTAAAACGCAGTGAAGGAGTCTGCTTATCTTCAGTTATGCACTGTGTCTCATACTTAGTACATCTGGGCTTTCCTCTTGTCCTCTAATTTATGTACACGCAAGGAATGCAAACTAATGTTAACCAGAGCAACAGAAACAGGAAAGTAAACTGGCCCAACTGCACGTAATCGCACGTGAATTTCCTCTGCACCCTCTTCGTACTGTCTTGACTCGCGTGTGTCCCTTCCATTTCACATCGTCCTCCATCCCATGCCTGTGTTTACAGGAAGACGTCTGACACAGTAGAAAGGGCACAGATCAGAACTGGGGTCAGTCCCAAGTCAGGCGCTATCTCTTCTGCAGACGCTTCTGGGCCTATAGCTCCCTCTGCTGTCCACAACAGCTGTCTGTGGAAGGCGGTCAGTGAAGCCTCCCCAGAAGCCCATGGTCCCCATCAGGCCAACCCTGGTCACAGTATCCTCTGAATCCTGGGGAGTCTCCAAGGCAGCATAGCTCTGAGGTTCTGGGGAAGTCAGGTGGTACTCAACCAATGGCTGACAGAAGTCACTGTGCCCAAGCCTGTGCCTCTTGTCCTTTGGATGGTCACTCGAGACACTCTGAATTCTTCTTCAGAGCCTGGTGCCCTTCCCTTTGTTGGCACACCCTCCACTGGCCTGCATGCCTTTCACTGCCACTAGATGGAGAGAATCCTTGCTGTTTTGGAGAAGCCCATGGCAGGAATCCTACTACTATACCAGTGAGGGACTTAAGGGTGTTGGCAGGATTACGTGAAGCAGCGTGAATGAAACCCCAGGGACACAGCATCAACCCGCGGCTCACAACTCACATTTATATTAGCATTATTTACCCAAAAGACTCCCCCAAAAGGAGCGATATGAAACTTTACAAGACCTAGGACCAAGTACGACAGTGAGAATCGCCCTGCTAGACCCACTCACACCCTTAAAAGTTAGTTTCCTTGCTGTTAATAAATGTGCAAGGAATTCAGATGGTACTCTTACGGAAAATGAACTCAAGAGGATGTCTTTTCATTTGTTTTACTTCAGCTGTCAACATATCTGTTCAAATGCTTCCTGACTGCCCAGTGCATTAGAGTAAGTCAATCTTAAAACATATTACATATGTTTCAAACACTTCAATCCAATTAATCTGCTTTTAAAAAGTAATTTCAGAATAAGCAGTTCAAAACCAAAGATCAATAGAGAGATCATCAAAAGAGTTTTAAGAATATCTTCTTTCAGCAGAATTAAGATTTCCTATATATAACCTGAAAGAAAGTATTTCCATTTTTCTCAAGACTGCTGTTTTGAAAGTTTGATTATTTCTTGTTTCTGAATTATTGGTCCTATAGAGTTTTATGTTAATTTTTTTTCTGCACTGGGACAAAATCCAATCATGGCTTAATCCTCCATGGGTGGGGATGGTTTGGATTAAGGAGTTTAAAAGGACTTACAAAAAAAAGAACAAAATATTGTTGTTTGAAGTTTTAACACACATTGCTCCCTGCTTATTTGCAATCTCACCCGCTGTTCCTTGCTGGCTCACACTTTATTTCAGAGCTCTCCTCATCCACCTCGGTGCTGACTGCCGGCTACGCTAGGCTCACTGATAGCTGAGGCCTGTTACACCGCACCAGCGATGCATCCAGGTTGGCAATGAAAAAGCACATGGCAAGCGTTTAAAAACAACTGCTGCTCAGAAGCCAAGAGATCCCCTCAGCTGCACGACTGAGGAGGATGTTCTAACTGGACTGTGTGTCCTGAAATTGTCCTTTGGGTCTCCACAAAGGAACGACCAAATCTGGGAGCTGTGAGAAGACAGGAGGACACACAAAGGGAAATGTCAAATTTAAAGGTTTATTATCATTCGAGTCTCAGAATGATTAGTGAAAAATCTAAATTATAGGACGTTTTCTACAAAGAAAAACAACACTTTGTTCACACATTGTTATTTCTTATGCTGGGGAAAGCCAGACAAACACAAAGAATTAAAGAACTTCAAAAAATGGCCTGGGCCGGGGGGAAATACAGTAGTTTTTCTACTAGGAAATAGTAGCAATCACTTAATTCCATCATTGACCCAGGTCTATGTCTCCTTTTACTTTAAAAGCTCAAGTTTTATCTGACTGCAATTTCCACTTTAGCTCCCATTATTAATTTCACATGGTTACTCAAAACAACAAAAATTCCATTACCAGTCCAGATGCTACCGTCAATTCTCTATTGAATGCTTTGATGGGACACAAGGGTGGCAATAAGATATATGAAATTTACAGAAGTAAAATCCACCATGCTCATTTAAGGAAAAATCTCAACCCATTCTGTGACTATGCCTTTCGACAGTGCTGCTGAGCAGAGGAGCCTGTGGGGGTCAGGACCGTACAGCGTGCCCAGAGGGCTGGCGGGAGGGGATGGGTGATGGGAAGAAAGCCAGCCTCTCTGCTGAAAGAGTTAATGAAAATATCCTCAATCTAAAATATAAAATGAGAATAAACATTCAACTAAATATGAGTTAGGAAAATTATGATAATCTCTACATTAAAGATTGAGAACATTTTTTCATTCATGAGAAATAATCAAGACTAAGGACAAACTTTAAAATCTGTAATTTAAATAGCTAGAATCTGATGTTGTTACATTGAATTAGGGAAAATGAATTTTGCAAAATCCAAATCCATGTAATGTGATCGAAAGAGAATTGTGAAATCTCTGTAAATTTCTAAACACAAATAAAGTGTTTTGAATAAAAACTTAATTACCAATAAGCTGTCAAATTATATGACTACTAAAAAAACCCACTAAATTCTGTCACTATAACCTATTTTTTCATGCTTCTGGTGATTTGCATTAAGTATTTAATAGTTTTTTGATACATGAACAATGCATGTATATTGCGGAAAAAGTTTATCCATAAAAAGCACAAATAGCACAATAAAAATCCCTCTGAAATCACCATAAATAGATGACCATGACTAGAGTTTCAGTGTACACCATCAGGCTTTAGTTTTTTCTATTAGGATGAACCATTCCGAATTAATTGTCATATTCCTATTTTTAGAGCTTTTTATTTTGAATTAATTGTAGGTTTAGAGCATATTCTTTAAAGACTGTACATCCTTGGTTGAGGGGTAGCTTTGTAGTACAGTCCATGTTCCCTCACACCAAAAACAAACAGAAATGTACATCTGGAACTTCCCCCAACGCTAACATTGTACAATTATGGCATGGTATCAAAAATAAGAGACCAACAGGAGCACAGCACACAGAGCTCAATCAGATGTCACCACACGAACTCGCGTGCTGTGCTCCCGTGCACCCACAGCTCTACGCAGTCTTATGAGTCCAGCCCTGTGAAGCCACTGTAATCCAGACGCTCATCTGTTCCACCCCAAACTTCCCCATTACCCTTTATTACCATACCCTTCATCCCCAAGCATTCATCTGCTCTCCAGAATCATAACTATATTAGTTCATAAGTGTTACATAAATAGATGCATGCAGTACACCATCCTTTGGAGACTGACTTTTTTCACTCAGCATCATCGCCTTGAGGCTCTTCCAAGCTGCTGTACATACTGAAAACTTACTCCTTTTTACAGCTCAGCAGAGTTCACAGTATAGATGAACCATTGTTTGTTTAGCCATTCACACACTGAAGGACATATGGCTGGGTTCCAGCTTTGGGTTATTAAGAATAAAATTGCTATGAACATTTGTACAAGTTCTTGCATGAAAATCAGTAATTTTCGTGGGACAAATAAATGCCCAAGAGTGCACTGTTGGGTCATATGGAAGTTTATTTTTCAGTTCTAAAGAACTACCAAGCTATCTTCCAGAGAGGCTAGCACGTTTTCCGTGCCTGTCATTACGTGTGAGTGATGCAGACTCTGCACACCTGCTGGCATTTGGTAGGACCCCTCACCGTCACATGGCAAACACTTCCTTTCCTGCTTTTCTCAGATGTCTGTCTGTTAGAAACAAGTCTCAGCTAAATCGTGTTTCATTTTAAAGAAATTTTACTCAGAAATGGAAGACTTATTAGATGATAAAATATACAAGATTTCCTTCTAGTTTTATAACCAGTTTTTCTGCAGCTTTACCATTTTATGTTACATATTTCTACTCCTTAGTTTTCCAAAATTATGCATACTCAACTATTTTCAGCTTCCCTAACCTTCCTGTCCCCAACTTAACAAATGAATGCAAACTGTGTCATTAGAAACCCTCAAATAAAATTTTCCTGGAATTAGGACATTTTATGTAGGTATTTTTAAAGTATCAATTTCTGTAATCTGTGTTCCTGTGGCTTTTAAAAGTTCAGACAGTTAATTCCGGGGCCACAGTGTATCCACGTTAGAACTCCTGACTCCAATGTTGCACATCCCTGAGTTCCACCCTCAGCACCAAATAAGCAAAAAAATAGATTCCAACACAGACATATTTTATACTACATATTATTTCTGACTTTTCTGCAGTACTATAAAATCCTTATTCTTCATAACTGGAATTTGGGGGGGGATCTATTGACGCTAAAGTTAATACTTTTGGGGAGGTGGTACTGGGGCCTGGCACTCAGCTACATCCCCAACCCAAGTTAAAACATTTTTTTAAAAGAAACTTTGGTGGCTTTTATAGAATTTCACCCTCCTTGCAAAACATGCACACAGACACATGCCCCCATCTTACATGTTTATCAAGTACAGAATAGTTCTTTTACCTGCAACTAATAAAGGATGATCCTTACCTAAAATGTAGTAGTTTAGAATAACGGCAAGTTCTTGTAGTCAGAATAAACGATCTTTACACCACAAAGAAGACATGGCACGTCTGAGATCTCTACCAAGTTCAGTGCTTAAGAGCAGCTACTGGAAATGCTGCTTCCTAAACCCAGGCAACAGGAAACACTACTCTAGCATCTAAGCTTCCGGAACACCTTTGACATTTCTATCAGTTACTCTAAGGAAATGACCACTCTCTTGAGCACAGCAAAATCTACATGGCAGAAACAATGAGGACGACAAGGTCTGCCAGGCAGGAAGACGGTGTGCCCAGTGGTGCCTCCCCTTCCATGCGGGCCATGCAGCTCAGAATCCTTGACGTGCTGCAGGGCCAATGGCTCCAGCTCCTCATACCACAAAACCCAGAGACTGCAGTTTCCTACCACCAAGGCGCTGGTGGGCACTCACCTCCAGCTCTTCCGCGCTCAGATTCTATTTTTACTTACTTGTGATCAGGGCAGGAAAAGGTCATCTCAGATCCTGTCTATTTTTTTGTGAAATTGTAAGACTATCAGATGAATATTAAGAAATTTGGGACATTTTGAATTAGTGTGACATTTCAAGAAAATTAGATTTAATTGCTAACAAAGACCTCAAAGGTATTCTTGTGGTTTTCTATCTGATTGTGCTTTATACTTGAGGAATGACTAAGGGCTGGAGCTGGAGCTCAGTGCTAAGGCAGTGCTTAGTGTGGGCAAGGCTCACGCCTCCGTACCACACACATGAACAACCAGGAGCTTAGGATTAGTGGAGAAGTGAGAAACACACTCAATCTGTGGTAAAGGCTTCATGAGTTATTAACTTGTTCAAATTGGGAGACTAATAGCAGGGAATGGAGGCTTGCAATGAGGACAAGTGGCATCAAGGTTTCTGGACTTTCTGCAGAAGATCAACACACCCAAGGGCAAAGTGAGCCATTTATTTAAGTTTTTTTAGACAGGATCTCGCTGTGTAGCCCAGGCTGGTCTTGAAGTCACAGTAATCCTCTTGCCTCTGCCTCCCAAGTGCTGAGGTTACAGGCGTCCACCACCACACCCACTTTAAAGTGAGTCATTTTAAAACCGTGGTTCAAATATAGCTGAGACCACTGTTCTGTGGTATGTTTCCCAACTATATTTTTTAAACAACATATAAAAATGCTGAATAAAATATCAAGAGTATATCATAGTTGGGTGCTGTTACCTATAGTTGCAGCTACTCAGGAGACAGGGGCAGGAGGATCACAAGTCTGAAGTCAGTCTGGGGAATTTAGTGAGACTGTCTCAAAATAAAAAAAGGTGGGGACACAGCTCAGTGGTAGGTAAAGTGCTCCTGGTTTGATCTCCAATACTGCCCCCAAAAGAGATGTCATGTCATCCCATTCTTCGTCTGATTCACATAAATAAGCACACACACATATAATAATCCACACATATATGTACACACAAATACTTCAAATACCAAAACAAGAGAATTACTTCCAGAAAAAAGATGTAGATCACCATTACAGTTTCAAAGTCAAAAATACACCTTTACACTTCAGGAAAGACTTTAAAAAGTATAAACCCACTGGGTGCATCTGTAAGTCAGCTATTGAAGTGTGCCTGCACGGGGTTCCAGAGACATCAGTCAATAGTTTCCAAGGCTGATGGCATCCATCACCAAGAGGCCTGGAGAAGCCAGAGCCTGCTGGATCCCACTGCCAGGCAGAGAATTTGCATTTCTCATCAAGTTCCAGGTGCTGGGGCTGGGGAGTTTGGCTCAGCGGCTTAAGCGCCTGCCCTGGCAAGCGCAAGGTTGTGAGTTCAATCCCCAGTGCCGCAAAAAAAAAAAAAAAAAAAAAAAAAAAAACAAGTTCCAGGTGCTGCTAATGCTGCCAAGGTTGAGCACGACTCTGAGAACTACTGTTCTAGGTGAACCACAGCTGTGTATCCACTTTGGTCACACTTTCACTTGATACGCGTATTTATCCAACAGAGAAAATAAGGTGGGGAAGCAGGCACAACTCAAGGAAATGACAGAGGTGTCATCTCAGCTCTCAAGCACCTATAAAATTATCTAAAAAGGAAGCCAAGCTGCATGATCAAAAATAGCACTGCCAATGTTACCCTTAATATAGAAAGATCTGCTCTGCCCCATTCTGTGGATCTATCATCTCTCCCAAGCTAGGGACTGGTGGTTTCTACACAGCAGGGGTTTTAAAAACTCTTGAGACCAGATCTGTGCTTTGTCCTGAACTCCAGATCTAATGGGGGCAGGGGCTGGCTCTCATCCCCTCCATTTGAAGAGACAACATAAAGAAGTCCTCAACCCATCTCCACTTAGACATTCATGTACCATAAAATTACAGTTGTAGCTAAACCTAAGGGATAAAAACTGGCAAATAAAAGTTTAAAGAGAAAATTGTAAGAAAATGGATAGATCTTGAGATCATGTTACACAAAAAAGGTCCAGAAAGTTAAATACTGTGTGGCTTCTCTGATATGAGAAGCCCAAAATATTAATAAAGAGCAAAATAAGATGGTAGGAAACAGCAAGACAGACTTTTGGGAGATAGAGAAGGGATTAGGGGAAGGAGAGAGGGGATGGGGGTAAAGGGATCAAGATATGATATACACTGCAAAAATTTCCTAAAACAAACATTAACTATTACACATTCCAAACATATGCTAATAAAAAATAAATAAGATATAGAGGACATGTAATAGATGCCAAAGAGATGCAAAAACATATGACTCGCATAGCCAAATATATGCTAACATAATTTGAGGCATCAACAAAATGAATTTGATTTGAAATTACATGTACTACAAAAATTAACACAAGAAATCAATAAATATCAAAGTCTGATGGAGAAAGTGAGATTATTTCAAAGTTTCAAAGATCATGGAGTACAGAAAATGAGATAAACCTGCCTAATAGGATTTTCCTAGTAATTATGATATCACAATTTGATCAGAAACTAAGAATATTATATTTTAAAAGGGAACCTAATCATGTCAGATATTCAAATACTTCATAAAACAATTTAAACATTACACAGAACAGATTCTGAAATAGAACATCCACAAAATGGTTTCATCATATGCTGAACCAATATAAAAAAGAATATATCAGAATAAATGAGGAAATAAAGAATTTTGAAGTAAATGCTACTGTAAAAACTAGTTGGTCATTTAAAAAACCCTCTTAGAGGCATACCAGATGAAGTAGAAAGTACAAAAAATGAAATAAGGAAAAACTAAGAGAAAACCAAATTAAAACTTTAAAGTTACCAAGTCAGAGATCTTACACACTACTGAAGAAATTATTACAGATCCATCAGTTTTATGTAACGTAAACAATGCTCCTGGATGTTTAAAAATAAAAAGGAAAATGCAGATGAAGGAAAAATTGTTGCCACAAGTGGCAAAAGTCTAATATCTCTACCACAGAAAAAATGAAACAAAAATGATAGACAAAAATTAAGATTCCAATAGAATCTTCTCAATAGGATAAAACGGACGATTCATGGTAGAAAAAAATATTTAATTGCTGGGTGTGGGGGTGCATGCTTGTAATCCCAGCACTCTGGAGACTGAGGCGGGAGCATCACTGCAAGTTCAAGACCAGCCTGGGCTACAAAGTGAGCTCAAGGCCAGCTTGAACTGCACAGCGAGATTCTGTCTCAAAAAAAAAAAAAAAAAAAAAAAAAAAAAAAAAAAAAAAAAAAAAAAAAAAAAAAAAAAAAAAAAAGACAAAAAGAAAAAAAATTTAGTCCTTTATGTTATCAAAAATAATGTAACATTTTTGATCAACTACATATTGGTCAATATACAACTCACACTAGCAGTATCATTAGCATTACCATTATAAATGACAGCATAAACTGTTAAAAGACTCTTAAAAAACAATCTGACAATATATATTAAAACTCATAAAACAGTGACATATTTTCACCTAGTGATTTCTCTTCTGAAGCCACAGCTGAAGGACATAATCCAAAGAGCCTTATACTCAGTGAAGTTCATTTCTGTATTAAATTCCATGCCAACCTTATGGCACCTTAAATATGGTTAAGGTACTTACAAGCTATTAAGTAAAACAGCAAGAGGACAGGTGTAACTCGTCATATGAACAAGGTGTGGGAAGCACTCAGGAGAAAATATTGTACTGCCATTAATCAGTGAGGAGCTGCAGGGCTGCTTGCCCTCCGTGGTGCAACCGTTCTATAATTTTCCTATGTAGCTTTTAGAAGTTCTAATAAGTGTAAGGCTCTATCAGTTCTCAATAGTTACATTAAATATTTATTGTCATAGCCAACTAGTATTTTAATGTTTTGTGTGGTTATAAAATAGTTCCTTTTTTAAAAAGTCCATGAATACATCTGCTATTCATTTACTCCTATTATAATTTATGCATGTAATTTACTCAATGCATTAAAAATACATTTACTATGGATCTCAGATGATTAATACTGACTGTCAAGCTGACTGGCTTAAGACATGCCCACATTAGTAAAGCACACTTCCAGGTGGGTCCATGCTGGTCACGGGGGCGTGGCCTTCGAGGCTGTGTCGGTCCCGGCTCCTTCCCCTCAGGTCCTTCCCCTGCTGTCTGCCAGGAGTTGAGCAGCCTTCCTCCACCGCACCCCTGAAACTGTGAGCCAAAATAAACCTCTCCTTCAAGGTGTAGGTGGGTAGTCTGCTAACCCATAGCCATGTGGGCCTCCCCTCCTGGAGCCAATTTCCTGCCCACACTAGGCTGCATTATCTTTTTACCCAGCATTTTATACTCAGCTAGCTGCTCACCAAGACCAAGCCCTATGAAAAGTTTTAACAAGTTCCTTTCAACTCTTCAGAGCCAGGACTCAGTATCTCAGGTTTAGTATCTCAGGGACATTAGCATTTAAATTGAACCCTGTAGAATCCAGAAACCTTTACAGCTCAAGGAATAAAGCCACAGCAAAGAATTGTTTTAATCAGTTTGGGCTAGACAACCCGAACCACATGCTTCTAGGGCCAGCCCCTGACTTGGCCAATTGCACTCCCACTCCAAGGACTGTTGCCATGTGAGAGGCAGAGAACCAAGGACACAAGTTCCCAGGGCCACTGGGGGACAACAGGAAGTTAAAGCCATGTTTAGGATTTTACATTAGCCTGACAATTCTCAACATTAGAATAAATCCATGTTGGATTTTTTGGGATGTTCTTATTGGAAAACATTAATAAACACTCAAAGCCATCACCTTTAGAGATGTTTTCACTCATACCACCAAATGAGTGAAATAATTCAAATAACTGCATTCTAGAACAAGAGGTTTCAAACCTTTTTCAAATTTGAGAGCAGGTATACTTATTTTGGCAATTCGCTGAGAAAATACATGAAAACAAAAATAGCACTTTATGTAGCTTTGAGTTTGATTTCCCACAATTTTACATAGGTCAACCAGAATACTGCATATATTTGCAATACAAAACATCACACAGGACAAGTTCAACATGCTTTTCGATTCTAAGCCCTCTGTTACAAATGTCCTCATGCCATCAGCTGGAAATATTCTGCCTCTCAAAGGTTCAGTGACAGTGAAAGCTCAGTACACTTGAAAGCTGATCATATCTGTTGGAAATCTCATTATTTCCAGAAAATATTTGAGAAATAGGGATTTATCACTTTCTTTTTTGTTTCTTTTTTTTTTTTTTTTTCTTGGTACTGGTAATTGAACTAAAGACTTCACACTCGACAGGCAGGTGCTGTGCCACTGAGCTATATCCCGGTCTGGATTTATGACTTTCAATTACAAACTACTGAGGGGTTATGAATGCCCAGCTTATGAATAAATCAGTGCTATGAATGGCCATTTCAGTCCCTTCCCAGTTTCTGCTTCAACTCCCTCACTGCCAGCAGAAGAGATGGGCTGAGAGATGGACCCTGAACCTGGCAGGGAGGCTTGCGGTGCAGCCAGCAGGAAGGAGATGGGCCAAGAGGTGGCCCCGGGGTGGCTCTGGGACTACAAACCGAAGAGAAGCTGCAGGGACAAGCATGAGAAGGGTGCTCTCAGAGAGGGGGCACCCTGGGGAGTGGGCTTCGTGTTCTTGCTTTCTGAAATTTCACCTTAAGATACTCACACATCTTAACTATGCTGTGTCAGCAAGTAGAATACTGTATTTGGGGGTGCTGAGAAAACTGTAATCTAATGTGAATTAGCTTGTCATGCTTGCTTTCTTCCAAACCCTTCTCCAGGACCGACTGCTGTGCAGATGGAGGAGGAAATGGAGACAGAGTTGCCTTTGAAGAAAAGAGCAGTGGGCTGCTCTGGTGCAGACCCAGTAGGGGCTTTCAGCCAGGATGAATGTATTGATGCCTTGCAGAAAGAGGGACCAGGTGTGGAAAAGACAAGTAGAAAATGTCAAAGACATGCTATTCTATAATCAGAATTTCTCCTGGTTCCTCAACTATATTATGAACAGTGGAGAATTATAACAACAGCTAAGAAACTAAAGCCCTACTGAGGAAATATCTCCATGCAGCTGATTTCTAAGCTACAAATGAACACCTCACAGCTAACACTTTCCAGTTCTTCAAGCCAAGTCTAAGTCTATAACTACACTTGACCCACTTCTATTCATCCTTCTATCCCAGCTCCACTGCTCCCTTCCCTGGCAAAGCCAGGAAGCTCCAGGCCCACTGTCTTTCATGCTCATGGAACAGTGTGTCTTTGCTGCTGTTATATGCGTGCCCTTCCTTCAGTCCATGGTGCCTAAGTTCCTTGAGGACAGTTACTATCTCTTTCAAAATGGTACCGCTAGTGCCTGTCACAGAGCTGGGTGACAGCTAACATCTGATGAACATACAGGTAACAACCACAAAACAACACCAATGTCAGGAATGGGGAGCACCAGCTCCTCAAGTGCCCTGCTTCCAGTTAGGCTGCTGATCCACGGTTGCAGACGCCAGCCAGGGCAGGCCAGCTGTTTGAGGTGCAATGATGCAGAAGACAAAAAGCATGCCGCGGCTCAGGAAGCAGCGGCACAGCTGACAGGAAACACCAGCATGCCATGACTCGGGCTGCTCACAAACAGTATAATCAGCAAGGCTAAAAGTGGGAGCAGGAAATGGCTACCAAGGCTTTCAGGGACAAGCAATAGACAAATCATGTCACACTGGTCTTTACAGTTGGTGCGGTACACATCCTGGAACACCAGCCTTTAACAAGATTAATTTCAGTACAATAGTGTTATTACTCAAGGACTAAGGAAATGTTGGCCAAGGAACCTGCTAACACATTAAAAAAAGCACTTGAAAAATAATATATTACTACCAATGATAACTACAACACAGCCTCTAACTTGCTCTCCAAAATTCGTATCCACAAACGACACTGTAAACCCTTCCTTGGGGTGACTATACCTTCAACTAGGCAGAGAGGCAGAAGGAGTACTGAGAGTTTATTTAGCAAAGTGCACCACCTGTGGGGGGACCCTCAGCTGTTCATGAAAGGGTCACATAGGCCAGACACCGTGGCAATTCCCCTATATGTACACAATTAAAATGACAGCAATTCATATACAGGAAGCTTGACTGTTTAAAGAAAAGTGTAATTCATAAACTTAGTGAACATTCCTAGACTAAGACTCACTGTTTTGAAAACTGTAATGTCACAGTGTCTTTTCATGAACTCTCTTGATGACACGTCCAATATTCCTCAGAATGACGATTTGTCCGCCAGCCTAACACACAGAGCTAAGTTACTTTCTCAGTGTACATCGTGATCTTTCACTGCTGCACCGTAGCAAAGTAGGAACTCTAACATGACTGTGAAATGAGTGAACCAATGATTGCTTATGAGACTGGAATAAGATGGCAAAGCATTCAGGAAATATCCACTCAAGAAAAAGGTTTAGTCTAAGCCAAAACGGAATCATTTCATCACTTAGTCTTTTTGTAGATGATCACAGGCAGGAAAAGAATCCAAAATATCTTCTTGCCAACTTATGAAAAACAGCTTGCCTGGAAATCAAGTAAAACAAGTCAGGTTTACTTTATGAGATGGTTTGTAAAGTATCAGGAACACTGCCCTGTTATATTTGCAAATCCTTAAAATATGCTGGCAGATAAACAGGATCCTAGATAAAGATACAAGATTTTTAGACATTTAAAAACACAAACCTCATTTTATACAAGATGGTACCATGCATGATCTCTCTCTAGTTTTAGATTCAGATAAGCTGGAACCTCCAAGTGTTCCAGAGACGGCAGTGAGTGAGCTGAGCGGCCTTCAGCACGCACTGCCCAGGCGGCAATGTCCTCCCCATCCTTCCCCAAACGCAGAACCACAGGCTCGCTCTCCTCTCAGGCACTGCCGGGTTCCTGGCCACAGGCCAGCTTTGATGTTTCTTAAGCTTACTTATAAAAATCCATGCAGGTCTCTTAGAAACAGGTCTGACAGTTAATCTCTTCTGTCTTTTCATTCTTCCTAGCAGGATTCAGTATGTGCTACCCCAGACAACGGCATCTTGGCTCGGTAAGTATTTTGGAGAGCCATTCTCACCTTCCCCTGAAGCAGATGACAAGACCCTCTTCTGAGAGGTACCCTCCCACACCTGGAGAAAGGGGCACCCTTTTCCCTGAAGACCCAGGGGCACTGAGTAGACTCCACGTGCAGCACTTGCTAAGTTCTGCCCAGCAGATACCACGAGGCCATACCCTCTTGTGTGATCACATTTTCCTGTCACTGTACACTCTTCAATAAACCTAGAATAAAAGTCCCCCGATTCTTTGGGTCTTCATTTCTAAAGGCTCGAATAGCCCATAAAACTCACATTAAATAAATTTCTATGCTTTTCTCATGTTAATCCTGTCTTTTGTTACAGAAGGTTCAACCACGAACCCAGAGATGGAGGAAAAAGTTTTTTTTTCCTTCCCCTTCAGGAGTATGCATGTATAAGATGAAATACTGGAATTTACTAGGAGTTCATAATTTTCATGGTCAAAAAAAGCCTACCTTCATCATTTAGGACATTAAGAATCTAAAAGAATCTAAATTACTGAAAAGGTATTTAAAACTGTCATCTATTTTTTATTATTTATAGTTGCATTTCATTTACTTTTCTTCCTCTCTATTCTAAACAAAAACCTTTGATTCTGTTCACTACTTTAGAAAATTGTTGAAAATGGAAACATCAGGGTATCAATCTCACATAAAGAATGGACCGCACTTAGTAAAAACAGTGACAGAGCATCACAATGTAGTTCAGGCTGGCCTTGAACTCACTATGTAGCCCAGGCTTCCGGGATTAGAGGCATGCATCACCAGCTAAAAACAGCACATTTCAGTTTCCTGAGCAACGTACTTTTCACCATTAGCTTAGAAATCTCAGGGCTTTCTGTTGCATTTTTTTTTTTTTCTTTTTTTGCGGCACCGGGGATTGAACTCACAGCCTCACGCCTGCCAGACAGGTGCTTAAGCTACTGAGCCAAACTCCCGGCCCTAGTTTTTTGAGGCAGGGTCGCACTAGGTAGCTCAGACCGGCCTTGTGCTCGCGTTGTGGCCCAAGCCGGCCTCGAACTCACAACGCTCCGCCTACCTCAGCCTCCCAAGTGCTGGGATTAAAGGTGTGCGCCACCACGCCCAGCTATTCTGTTGCACTTTGAAAGATAAAATGAATTAGATTTACTGTAACCCCTTTGAGAAATAGTAATTTACTCCTATTAATTCATGAGTTGATTAAAAGACAGTCTGGGAAAATCACACACAAAAAAAGACTTGTACAATTTTGAGGACTAGGGTTAAAGTCAGTGGTAGTTGGGCACTTTCCCCAGCATGCTCAAGGCCCTGGGTTTGATCCTCAGCACCACAGCAGTACAAAAAGAAAAAGATTCTTTCACATTTTGTATTTCAGAACTAAAATAAAAACTCAGAATTTAAAGTCTATTCTGTAGTCCTTGAAAATGTCTCAAATGATCTTTCCTTGGATTTGTGGAGCTCAGCTCATGGTTGGGGTCTTTTTCATAGTTCTCTTACATGTATCAGACTCAGTCACATTTTCCCTTCTGTATTACCAGAAAAGGTGGGTTGGTCCTAAACTACTATGACCCTGCATTATGGACCACTTCTACTTAAAGATTTTCCTTGCCACAACCAGTAGACTTGACATTTTCTGTGATGGGTTTGGACAGAAGGTGCCCATCCCTAATGTGTTTTCAAATGCAAATATGCACAGGCTCCCCAGATGAAACTCCCCTGCCTTTGAGACAGCACCATTGGAAATAACCACTCTCCCTACCTGCAAGTGACAAATCCTTCTCCATTTTTTTTTTTTGTACCAGAAATCGAACTCAGGGAGGCGCTATGCCACTGAGCTACATCCCCAGCCCCTTCTTTCTTATCTCCTAGCTGTGATTCTTGGCTTTGTACTAAGCGGCAAACCCACTGTTTCATTATGTTGGGACTATCTCCTGGTAAAGAAAACTCACTGGGCAGAACCAAAGAGAGGTGGGGTGGAGGGTGCAGAGTGGCGGCCACAGAAACTAATATAAAAGCCTTTACTATACTCTCCTGCTTAGGAACCCTGACCATGCAGAATTCAAGGCAGGCAGACTCTCAAATGTCCCTAATTCTCTACTGAAATAACCCTCCTGGGTCCACATTGCTATCATGACTTGCTAATGGTCAATCCAAACCCACAGAGGTTCTATTCCAGTCCACTCTCCACATGGAAACCAGAGTGATTTTTCTGAGAAGCACATCTGCTCATGTTCGCTCTGCTGGTTAAGCCCGCCCTGAGTCCAGTGCTTGGGAGAACTGCTTCCTGCGGCCTAGAGGAGCCCTTCGGGTGCAGCAGCTGCATGCCCTCCTCTGCAGCTTCACGATCTGCCCTGGCTCTTCGCACTGACGGATCCCACCAGCACCTGCTCGTAGCTCCTGCTCAGCATCGAATCTTAGCTAACACACTGCTTCCTTACAGAAGAATTCAGTGTCTCCCTAATCAAGTGGAACCCAATACAAACTCGTTTGAAACAAGAAGAAAACACAAGAAAACGTTCAAAAGTCTCAGGTGAGGAAAAGAGTTCTCAGGTACAGCAGCAAAATAGTATTTGTTTTTAAATTTAAAAAACTGTACTTCAAAATATACTGAGAAAGTGAAAATCTACAAAGTAAGAGAAAATACTGGCAAATCACATGTAATAAAGAGCTTGTATCAAAAAGCATGTAATAAAAATAACTTAATAAGAATAAAACGAAACAAGAAGTCACCAAGAAGCAAGCCCTCCCTACAAATCAGGGCCATGTGTGGGCAGCTGGGGGACAGACAAACCCGAGCCTTTTCCTGTGAGTCAGCACCATTCATGGGCTGTGGGGGAAGAGAACAAGGAGTCACCAAGAAGCAAGCCCTCCCTGTGACTCAGTACCATGCATGGGCTGCTGCAGGGAGAGCCAGATGCCAATCCCTTCCTCTGCACAGGCTGGGAAACAAGAGCCAACTCCCCCCACCCCAAGTGACCAGCTGATCTGGAGAAACACAGGTCACAATGTTAGCTAATGAGGTAAAATATAATTTAATGCTCCTAGCATTTAGTGTTTCACTGACTCTGCAGGCCTAAAGCCGGTTGTCTGATCATCTATTCAAAGGATAACAATACACAATATAGCATCTATGGGGGATCTCCTTCTGAGGGTGGTGGCCATTGTTAATTTCCTATTATTTTGTTTTGAAGTTCTGTATTATTTTCATTGTTTTGTTGGGTTGGGCTTTATTCTGTTTTGTTTTGTTTGATTTTATTATATTCAAGGGCATAGGCAACTATTTCAAAGATAACAAGATATATCATGGTAGCCATTTTGGGTTTACTATTTCCTTGTTTTGAAGTCCTTCATTGCATTCATTGTTTTGTTTTTATTGGTTCTATTCTGTTTTATTTTGTTTAATTTTTACTATGTCTGAAGGTATCTGCAGCTATTCTGATGACAAGAGGCATTATGGTAACCATTGTTGATTTCATATTGTTTTGAAGTCCTGTGTCACTTACACTGGTTTGTTTTGATTGGCTTTATTCTGTTTTATTTTGCTTGGTTTTATTCTCTTTAAAATAAAAATAAAAAAATAAGAATACAATGAAGAAATAGACAATATATTTCAACAGTCATTTTATCTGAGAAAACACAAAAGTGGCTAAAACATACATAAGAGATGCTCAATATGATTAGTCATCAGAGAAGTTCAAGTCAGAATCACATGTGCCACATTGCACCTACTTCCATGGAGATTATTAAAAATGGACAATAGGAAGTGTTGAAAGGATCAAAACAAATTGGAACCCTAACATACCGTTGGTGGGAATGAAAAATGCCCAGCAATGCCACTGTGGAAACAGGTGAATGGTTTCCTTAAAAATTAAAACTTACACAACTCAGCAACACTTCTCTCCCAGGAAGCTACCTGAGCGAAATGTACACATAATCCATGCAAAGAAATGCACAGGAATGTTTACAGTAGTATTATTCATAATAGCTGAAGTGGAGATAATCCAAGTGTCCATCAAATGGGGAGTAACCAAACAAAATACAGTACATCCATACTATGGAATAGCATCCAGTTACAAAAAGATGTACTGGTATGTGCTACAGCATGGGTGAACCTTAAGACCATTGTGCTACCTTGAAAACATAATTTTAAGTGAAATAAATCAAATACACACATTTAAATATTGCATTGTTTCTCTTGTGTGAGAAACCCACAGGCTAAACATGGACCAAAATGGATGATAGATATTGGGAAGTAGGAAGAAAATGTTCAAATGGAAAGTGGAATAAGGGAGGGGGAAGCGAGGGAGAAGGAAGAATAGAGATTAAAAAGAATGGAAGGCAAACAATAGAAAGTTTTGCAAAGGGAGAGGGAAAGGAAGATTAAAAGGAAATGAGGGGAATGGGAAGAAATGAATTAAGACATATTATGTATAGGTACAAATTCCCTATGATGAATGTGATCATTTTGTATGTCAAAAGTTTGCCAATAAAATTAATATTAAATAAATAAATAATAGCATTGTGCTAAAAGAAAGAACTCAGTGATTACATATGACGGACAATTCCACTTACATGGAATTTCTAGAAAAGGTAAATCTACACACAGAAAACTCACTGTGGTTGTCTGTGGCTTGACTGGAACTGGCTGTAAATAAGCAATAAAGGATCTGTCTGGTGATGGAAATAGTCTAATACTGGATTGCAGTGATCAAAGTTGCACAACTTTTAAAATATACTAAATCACTGAATCATGCACTTAAAATAGGTGAATTTATGGCACGCTGCAAATGGCAACTTAATGAGGCTCTAAGAAGCAAAAGTTATGGCAGGATATGGGGCTGGCTCTGAGGTAGAGTGCCTGCCTAGTTTACTCCTGCAAAAACAAAGCCCCGGGACCACGTAGCTGCTCTCTAGCATCGACTGAGAGGCATCCTGCCTACTAAGCACTCAGAGGAATTCGGAGCACTCTATAAACACTCTGCTTCTTTTCTAAGAAACAGCCTAGTCCAGTAGAGAGAGGACAGGCTCACAAGTCAGGACAATAATGCTCAAACACCTACCGCGCCAATAAGCAAGCTAGGTAATTTTAGGAAGTTACTTAAAATCTCTACAACCAGCCAGATTTGGTGGGACAGGCCCATAATTCTAGCACTCTGGAAGGCTGAGGCAACTTTGAGCCCAGTCTGCACAACTTAGTGAGACCTTGACTCAAAATAAAAAATAAAGGAAGGGCTGGGGATGTAGCTCAGTGCAGAAAATCTTGGCTCCGATTCCCAATACTACAAAACAAAACAATCTACAACTCTTCAGAACAAGAACACTATAGGTTGTTGTGAGGATTAACAATAATGTGCAGCATGGCCATGTGCCAATGGGGCACAAGACATCTTAGCAGCAGGAAGGCCACTCTTCTTCCCCCTCACCTTTCCCCACTGAAGCATCACACAAGGCCTTCACTCCAGAGCCTCTGTCTTCCTGGATGAAAGGCACAGGCTGATTCTCGAAGACACAGAGAGGAAAGGATGGGGACTGAGGGCACTGCTTGCAGCAGCGTACATGGGGGTATGGGCAGCGGGGAGAGGGAGAGGAGGATCTCTGTTCACAGGTGTGAAGTTTCCCCACTCTGTCCAGCATACTTCTGCCCAGTTGTCCGTTCATTAAACAGCAACACAAAGTTACCCTGAATCTTCACTTCTGAAGACTCTCCTGTCATGGAAAGCTTGTATTTAACAAGCTTTTCTCATTACTCCACCCTCAGTTGCAGAGGGTCTCAGCCCTGGACTTTGCAATGGGGAAGAGGGAGACACATGGCTTGCATCTCTACATGCCCTGTGATGTCTTGCTTCTGCCAAGTTCTCCAGCCTCACCACGCTTCGGCCACGCGGGCCTCCTTCCTTCACTCCGAACCCAAGTTTTACACACTCGTAGAACCACTGACGTGCTCCTTTTGCCTACAGATTTCCTTATTTATCCAGTCTCAACTTGACTTTTTTTTTCCGATATGAGAGATTGCATCCTGGTGCTCTATCACTGAGCAACATCCTCATCCTTTTTATTCTGAGGCAGGGTCTTGCTAAGGTGCCCAGGTCGGCTGGTGATCCTGCAGTCTCACTCTACTGAGCAGCTGGGATTTTGGGCACGTAGCGGTCACTCCCTCAGGCAGACCCTGTCCTTTCCACCAAACTCTGTCCCTGTGATGGTCCAGTTGTAAAATGTGTCTTCCCACTTGACAAAACCCAGATGAGTCTCCCTCCCTCTCTCCCACTTTCTGTGTGTCCCATGTGCTCATAGGTGCATATACGTATATATGCATATTCTCTCATATGTGTACATATATATATATATATATATTTTGTGAGTATATACTTTACACATGCACACCTACTAAACAGCAGAACAATGGCATACCGTGGGCAATCAACAAATGAACTGTAATTAACTTTTTGTTAAAATTTATAGAAAAACAAAATGGACTCACAGTTTAAGAGGTACCTTTTTCGACAGCCCCAAGACCACCAAAAAGCTCCTTTCAATTCCACATGCACTTTTACAAACCTGCATTAAAGCAACTGACTTAAGGTATTTTTCCCTCCCACTAAACTACAGGCTTCTTGAAGGCAAGAATGTTTGCAGATTTTTTCTTTTTTTGAGACAGGGTCTTGCTATGCAGTTCAGGTTGGCCTTGAACTCCTGGAGATTCTCCTGCCTCAGTCTCCTGAGTCCTGGGATTATGGGCATGCTCCAGCACACCCAGCTTGCAACTTTGAATCCTCTATGTTTATCAAAGAAACAGGCACAAATATTTATTCAATCAGCAAATGCTGATTTAGACAGAAATTCAGTTTGTTTGTTTGTTTGTTTTTTGGGTACTGGGAATTTTAAACTCAGGGCCTCACGCTTGCCAGGTAGGCACTGTGCTGCTGAGCTATATCCTTGGAAATTCAGTTTTTTTTAAATTTGATTTTTATTTAAGCAAGCTTTATAGTATCAATAAGTAGTGGTCTACTTTGATGCTTCAAATATTCCAGTCAGAAAGATAAAGCTCAACACTTTGAGTTTGCTTTCGTCTTCTACAAAACATGTAACATATATAAATCCGAGCAATTAATTTTTTAATTTAAAAAGCTGGAAAGACAATACATCTGGCTATTGTTGGGGCTTAGAAAATATCTCAAAGCATGGCACTTGATATGTTGAGCACAGTACTTTAAAAAGGCCTTTCTGAGCCTGATCCACCCCTGCTCGATCCTCTCTCCCTCAGCTCAGGGAGAGGCTCTGTCCAGAGCCCTTTATCTGAATGCTAAAGTTCCTCCAGAATGAGTACAACTGCCTCCCTCACCAAGGATGATGAATCCTCAGAGAAGAAACTAAAGAGCTCAGACTTCGTCTGCTCTCCCAAGTGGTTATCTGAGCCACTGCCTGTAAAGCACAAGGCACGGCTCCAGCTGTCACCTTCCAGAGCCTGCTGCCACCTCCTCTGAAGCCCAGAGCAACTCTGCGCTAGGCCACTGCCTATTCCAGCCCATGCACCACCCGGAAGAGTCATTTGTGACTCCTCTCAAATTGCCTGCAACCTACCCCTTTCCCTCTCCCTTAGGAGAGAGGTATTTAAGCTTCAACCACCTGGCTCTGCACTGAGTCACATACTTTCCGTGACTTCTCTGTGTCTCCCTGTTAACAACATTTGTATGCTTTCTCTCTTGTTAATCTGTCTACTGTCAGTTTCTTAACAGACCCAGATTGTTAAAATTTGAGGGGGTGGAAATTTTCTTTTAGCCCTAAACTATATTCTTTTCTATATTTTTGTTGAAAGCATTGTGATCTACTCTGGCCTAGAGGCCAGATTTACTGACACTGACCTTTGGAAATAAACTAGAAATCAAAATTGACAGAGGCCAAAAAAAGTCACCCCCTTCTCCATACAAACATTCTGCTAAAAGACACTCCAATGCAAATAGATTTCGTATTTTCAAATAAAGAATTAAAAGATTTAGGGTTTAAATCACTATTCTTCAAAAACCAGTAATACATTTTAATGTATAAAATGCTTTGTGCTTTTTTTTTGATGTATAGTATCACTTACTTGAATACACTGTTAATGCTGTCTTTTTTTTTTGATGTACAGTATTATTTACTTGAATAGACTATTAATGGAAACATCTCTTTCTCTTAAATCACTTCTGAAACAGTCTGATGCCCTAACTAGAAAAGAGATGTACAAGAAAAAAAAAGTTTTAGTTTTAAAGCCACAATGCTGCAGAAATGCAGATATTTAACTGCAAAACTCACAGAACTAGTCATCTTACAAAAGCAATCCAATCTTTCCTTCAATTTAAATGTAAACTCATATTGGAGACTGTTTTTCCTCTTCTGCAAATGTCATAAGGGTATATATCTTTGCTGGGAAAAGCTTATTTATTAAACTATTACATTTCCATTCTGTATCTTCAATTACACAAAGACTCAACGTAACGCTGCGGTTAAGAAAACCATATTAGCAGAAATAAACTTAACTGAAATGCATGTATATTAATTTAAGAAATCAATTCCACATATTTGTAAAATTAGAGGTTAACAAACAGATTCATTTTTAAGGAGGAAAGAGGTATGTAAGATACAATCTAGAGTATTTTATTTTGAAGTTGTTTCTGCTTTTCTGTGACATAAAGACAAACTTGGATCATGCTATATTTTACAGCGTACTGTAACATTTTAGCATGATACAGTAGATGGGACATAACTGGAATTTCCATGTGACACATAGAACCTAACTTTTAAAAACCATACCATAAATAGTCCTGCTCTTTAGTCTAACACTACTGCCCACAAGAACAAAAAGAGGATAAAGAAGAACAATAAATTGTGGTATTTTGTCAGCTGATGTAAAAACAATGCCCTATTTTTGCACTGCCCCCTCTTCCTTTCTGGGCAAGAGCACCAAAAACTACAATATCTGAAAGGGTGCACTAACTAACAGATAAAGAATTAAATGATTTCCTCTTTCAACAGATTCTGTTTGTAGACTAAATACTTTCTAAAGTTACTGCTCTGCTGTTTCTGAGTGCTTAAAAATAATTATGTAGCCTTTTGTAGATTTTTTACTTAAAGAGATAAAAGTTTACAATAGTAAGTACCTGAATGTGCATTCATTTGTTAACCAAATACTAGATGATACAAAAGTAAAGAACAATTCAAAACTATACTCTTAATAAAGTAGAAACAAGTAAGCTAAGATTACAGAAATGTACCACACAACTTACTGTTTATTTCAATCAATAATCCAACAAACCTAACATTTCTTCCTATTTTAATAGTATTAAGAAGTTACAATAATTATTTTTAAGAATAATAATGGTATTACAGTTATGTTACAAAGAGTCTTAATTTTTAGAGGTATACATTTTTTTTTCTTTTTTGAAACAGGGCCTCACTCTGTAGCCCAGGCTGGCCTTGAGCACTCCAGGATCCTGCTACCTCAGCCTACCAAGCACTCGGCTTACAGGCATGGCAGAGACGCACACAGTAAGGTATTTACAGAGGCAATGGCAGGACCTTGCATTTGCCTTACACCTTACAATAAAGAGCAAGGGCCAGGCACAGTGTTGTTCACCTGTAATACCAGCATTCTGGGGGGCTAAGGCAGGAGGATTGTAAGTTCAAATCCCAGCTAGGCAATTTAGCAAGACCTTATCTCAGAACAAAAGGGGATGGGTGGGAGGCTGAGATCTTAGCTCAGTGGCAGAGTGCCTGTGGGTTTGATCCCCAGAACAGCCGAAAAAAATAAAAAAGAAACCAAATAAAAACAGTGAGGGAGGCCCCGGGTCAGGGTACAGATGCTCCCTGGCTGGCTAGCCATGGGTGGACTGTGGAACATGTGGGTGATGGTACATGGAGGTACACTACTGCTTACTCTATTTTTTGTACATATTTAAAAGCTATCACAAAGCTGTGGGGATAAACCATTGTTGTTTTAACTGCCTACTTGATCGCAAGGAAAAGTTTTAGCTAGTCATAATTCAAATTTATTCTAAGAACTGTTGATCTAAATTAAAAGACTGAAAAGATGTATTACCTGTCACATTAAACATCACACTAGTCTCTCTGAAGTCTGTAAATCACTGATTCATGAAAAAGTCTCCCTCTTCCTTTCTGCTCCCCCCCCTCCTCTTCCTCCTTAGTTTTATTTTAACTGCCACTCTAGGGCTTCAATACCATGTGGAATCTTTTTCAGGAGAACTATGTGTTCTCAAGACAGATGCACAGATCTGCATGGACTAGTGACCCAGGCACTCTAGCCCCTCTGCAGGCCTCCACTGCCACTCCGGAGCGGCACACTCTGACCCCGACCCCAGTCCACTGTGTTTGCAACTGTGCCCTGCCCTCTGCACACTGTAAACATCTGTCTCGGGGAGTAGATGCTTGGTCTTGTCATGCATCTTCCTTTATATCCTGCATTTAAATGCAGTAGCTACAAAATAAACACTTGAGGAACGACAGAATGAATCTCAGAAGTAGTAGCTCATCCTAAAATTCTACATATTTGTGATTTTTCATATTGTAATTTCACATTTTTCCCCAAATCATTTTAATTTAAATAACTGCTTCTGAAACCAACTTCAAGTTCTGAACGTATAATTATTTATAATAAAATGGCCAATTAATATTCATGTATGAATAATTTACAGAGCTCTACCATTGTTTTCATTAAAGAGACCGCCGATGGCTAATCAAAAATGGAGAGTTAAGTGCTCCCTCAAAACAATAATTAGCATGAATTCACAATTGTGAAGACCTAAAAATTTAGTTCATATGTATCATATGACTGGCATTATTATTCATTTCTTCTCACGAAAGCCCTATAAGGTAATGCTTGGACTCAGAAAACCACACCCAAAATATCTTCAAGCCAAGAGCACTGGGGAGCTGCGTGGCAGGAAGGGCTTTCCCTAAGGGCCCCTACTTTCCAGAGATTGGGTCCCCCAAGGAGGAGCACAGTGACATTCATTCCTCTTGCTGAAATGTCCTTTTACAAGGAAGTGCAAAGAAAATTAAATGTAAATGACAGAGGAGGAGGCTAAGAATCATAGCCTAGATGAACTTTGTTCCAGGCCTTTGTCTGTTTTGGGGGTTACTTGCCTTCAAAAAAATCATTACTACCCCTCTGAAATTGCCTCTTTCCCTCCTCTTCCCTCTTCTTAAGAAAAGGGTATTTCAGCCTCAACTAGCTGGCTCTTTGCACTTCATATTTCATGCTGCTCCTGTGCACACTAATAAATTACACGCCTTTCTTTCCCCTCAATAATCTGTCCACTGTCAGTTCATTTCAGCAGAATCAATTATCAGACTTCAAAGGGAAAGTCTGACCTCCCCTATAACAGCTACAGTAGGTACTGTTCCTCCCATTTCATAGACAAGCAAGTAAGACTCAAAGCCTGCCACCTGCCTGGGAACCCTCGGCAGTCAGCGATGGGTCCACTCGTCCCCACCTGTGTGCCTAACTGCACAGCCATCCTCCCTACGGTAGCAGCTGCCTGCCCCTCCTCTCACAGACAGGAAACTCAGTTCTGTAACCCGGGCAAGGTTAGATCAGACTTTTCTGTTGTTTCTGTGTCTTTCCATCTGTCAAGTATGAGACAAAGAAGCCAAGTAAGGGAAAAGAAGTCAGCTAACCTTTTGGCCTTGTCTTTGTAGTAATAGTAGCTAACTCATATATAGCACTTCTATGTAAATACCAGGCACTTTTGCAAGCACTTTCTGCATTTTGGTCAGCTAATCCTTACAGTAATTCAAAGATGTAGGTGCATTATCATTTTCATTTTTCAGAAAGGAAGCTAAAATGGCTCAGAGAGGTTAGACAACACTGAGATTTCAACATTCCCAGTCCAGCACCTATCATCCTGGCTAACATACATACCACATGTAGGTTAACCCAAAATGTGTCTTAAGGACTAAGCCTTACACAGGACCACAATTACTGTTTTCATCTACACTGTTTTTGTTCCAGATATATTCGGTAATCTAGCCATCATTATCAAATTAGGAACATTATAATGATCAACTTACTGAAGTAGACATAGTTTTTTTTCATCATTATTGCCAAACGGAAATACAGTGTTTAATATATGGTATGTAGTGGAGAAAATTAAAGCGAAGGTTGTTTAAACTCAAGCATGTGAATCATCAAAATCAGTCACTTTTGTGGAGCTGGTCAACTCTAATGAGTGCATGTAAGTGACTGTAAATCACCTGCAGAGCCAGGGATATAGCACAGTGGCATAACTGCTTGCCCGGCAAGCACAAGGTCCTGAGTTTGATTCCTGGCACCACAAAAAGAAAAAAAGAATCACCTGGAAAATTTCTAAAAATGAAAACCAGAGTATGGTCATTCTATAAGTTTCTTCTTGTATATGCAGCTAATACACATTCACAGCACTATTTTAAAAAAGTAAGGAGAGTCTCTGTTCCTTTGTTAAAGGTCTTTAACAGAAACCCAAACCCAAAAGCATCCAAATAAAAAGCTTTCTGGAGGAGACGTGGCAGTGGCACCCTCTCTCCGGCGCCAGCACTGACCCAGGCCCTCAGTGCACCGCGGCTGCTGAAGACGGAACACCAGGATGCCTGCTTGATGCTTCTCATGCCCATTAGTGGGGAGAGCCGGGCGTGGTGGCGCACCCCTTTAATCCCAGCACTCGGAGGCTGAGGTAGGAGGAGCGTTGTGAGTTCGAGGCTGGCTTGGGCTACAACGTGAGCAAGGCTGACCTGAACTACATAGTGCGACTCTGTCTCAAAAAACTAGGGCCGGGAGTTTGGCTCAGTGGCTTAAGCTCCTGCCTGGCAGGCGCGAGGCTGTAAGTTAGTACCCATGTGCCACAAAAAAAAAAAAAAAAAAAAAAATTAGTGGGGAGAGCAGATGGCAAGAGCCCAGAGTGCCAGAGTGCTTAATGGAGGAGCTGTCTGGGGAAAGAGGCCCCACGGGGCTGCCCGCCTCTTACCAAGCACAGACAGGCTTTTCTCTGAGGGTCTCTTTTCCGACTGTGGGAACTTCTTCCCAGAGGAGTACAGCTGTCAGGAGCCCTATTCCTGACTCTTCCTCTAACAGTGCCTGCAGCCTAACTTCGCTCTCCTATGTACAGTGCATGTAACCATCTAACCTTCACTGGGCCACTAGCTAGTTGCTGTGCAGATATTCCTGTGCACATGATAAATGTGTGTGTCTTTTCCCTGTTAATCTGTTTATTGTCAGTTCATTTCACTAGACTCAATTACTGAACATTCAGAGGGCAGGGAACAAGTTCCTTTCACCTCCATCTGCTCACGGTTCTGAGATCTAAAAGTAAAGACTTAGGATGTATCATATATATAACTCTGGATGCCTGCACACATTCGTTCAGTCCACTATGAACACTCTGTTTTCATGAAAAGTTATTGGAAGTGAAAAGTTACAGTGACGCTCTCCAATGCTCATGAAAATGAACCTCCCCCAGCATCCAGTGCACTGGCATCCCAAGCTGTTCCATGCAAATGCTCAAAACACCACTTGTGGGGTAGGAGGAGGTCCCATGACTAAAGGAACAGCCTTTCCGGAGTTACTTAATCATGGAAAAAAAGTCTACTTGTTAGCCAGTGGTAATATTTCTCCCAATCAAAATGGGGTGCCATAAGTTTCCTAATACTTAATATAAGAGTGAGACAGTTCTGACTACAAAATGAATGTTTTTCACCATGGAGTTATAGGCAATAATTTTTCTGACTAGAGAATTGAAAGGGCTTTTTTTTTGGGGGGGGTGCTTTTTGAGACAGGGTCTCCCTATGCAGTTCGGGCTGGTTTTGAACTCACTTTGCAGCCCAGGGTGGCCTTGAACTCTCAAGGATCCTCCCGCCTCAGCCTCCCAAGTGCTGGAATTTTAGTTGTGCACTAACATGTGCAGCTTTGAAAGGAATTTATTATAAACATAAACACAACCTTCTTTCTGCTCCATGTTGTCTGAATGAATACAAAGCAAATAACATTGCCATGCTAGCCCAAGTGTCTTCTTCCAGAAAACAGAAACATTTTCATTCCTCTACAAACAAATCAGCTATATGAAGACCTATCTTCTTGGCATTTCTCATGAAACTTTTTTTTTTAAACTCTGGGCAATCTCAGTGTTAAATTTAAAAAAACACACACATAATAGTATTCAGTAATATAAAACCCTTTACTACAAGCCTGAGAAAAGACTTGTTTTTTACAGTATGATACAAAATTCTCCAAAGGTAATTACTGGTGCTGACAAAAAGCAACTTAACAGTGACTATCAGAGAAACAAGCGAAAAAGAAAACCAAGTAACTATGTATTCCTTCAGATGTTGCCACTTTTCTCCAAAATCATTTGTAAGGAAAGAGACTACACAACTTCTCTTTAATTGTATGGCATTTTCCAGCTATGATCAGTACTTTGGGATGGCATTTCACAAAGGCACAAATAATGGAACTAATCAAAAGCATCATGCCAAAAAGTGCCCCCAGGGAAAGGAAGGCGGAGCAACTAAGGTCATAAGTCCTGGTGGCCAAAATAGCTTTCAGGCTGCCATGTGTTTTCTCTTTGAACTTTATTGTAGGTCAATGGGAAAAACACTTTACAAAAACCTGGCTGGTTCAAGACAAATCCAATAAATCTTTAAAGATCTCAGTACAAAAAACCTTTTTGGCAGTCCTCTCTTCAGTAAGCCTTCTGCTAGCTGCATCTCCTGCTTCTGGAGGGAGCTCTTAGCGCTTGCTGAAATCACAGGAAATCAGTTAAGACTGAGGAGCTGGGAGTGCATGCTGGCAGTCGGGGAAAAAAAAAAGCAGTGGAGGAAATGCAATTGACTGCAGGCCTGAGCCCAAGGCTCTAGTGAACTGAGGACTCGGAAAGTGAAACCTTAAGCAAGGTGCAGTTTCTTCCCAGCTACATTCGGCTGCTCAGGTGTCTGTCTGCAGACACCATGCAAACAGGATTAAATTTAACCCATCGATTTTCACCAACACTACAATGAGAGAACTACATGGAATTATTCCATAGTGCTAGAACAATCAACCTATATGGCAAACAGTTGAGTAGCTACTTTATGCTGCATAGCAGAATGAATTCTTGATTAATTAGAATTAAAGTAATAAGTGAAATTTAAACTAGAACAAAAACTGAAGAAATTACAAGTTAACATTTATCTCATAATATTAGGAAATAACTTTCTATGCATAAAAGCAATGGAAAGTATCATTAAAAATATTCACTTGACTATGAATACTAAACTTCTCTGTGTAACAAAAAGCTAACCATTAAATAACTTACTGAAGAAAAACATCTGAAATAAATATGACAATGACTTGATGGCCTTACTTCCTATGTAACAACCTCACTCATATCTGTAAGCACCTTAAAACCCCAATACAAAGTAGCTAAACAAAGAGTTCACAATTACAAAAGGCTAACAGATCACCTACTATCTCAACAACAAACCCAAACAATAATTTTATTTTTGCCATCACTTTAGTAAAGACAAGAAGTAAATTCTCAGGGGACGGTACATGAAGCAGACACATGCATTGCTGTGGAGTTCCTTGCACCACCCAATGGGTCAGTGTCTGCTCCAGTTGACTCAGGAGACAGAAGACTGCTGACTCCAAAGAGCCACAAGGTCTTGAAGACAGGATGATTTGCCAGCTCGAGCAGAGATGGACCTGGGGGCTTGGGGGGAAGGAAGCTCCCTCGGGGACAATCAGATAAAAGTTAATTACTCAGCCAAACTGTCACCATGCCTAGCTACCTGCCTTGTTAACCTAAGACAAACATCTGTGCTCAGCAAAACTCTAGGCCTTTGTTGTTCCTCAATAAATCTAGGAGTCTGAGTCAGTTCGGGGCTCCACTTTGGTCTGTCTTTCACATCTTCATTCGTTTCTCTACAAGGTTTGCTGGCCTCAACTCAGCACACTGATCATAGTGAACTGGCATAACCTTTCTAAAAAGTTAATGGTCAACAGACACCGAGAACTGTACGAAATGTTATACCTTTAGGCCCTAAAATTCAGAGCTGCTTATTATAGCATAAATTATAGTTAGCATAAAAATGGCAACTACCCAAATTTCAATAATAGGAAACCAATAGTTTTTAAAAATATGTTAATTGATGTGGGAGTGATACCACTTCATACTGAGAAAAAATAGGGAACAAACTTGTTTATATGCTATCCCAACTTTGGATGTCCATACGTGTGCTATAGATACATAGAAACTTCAAAATGTCTGAGATTACTTCTGCCAAGTAGTTTCATTTTTTTCTCTGGAGCTTTCTGTATTTTCCAAATTGCCTACAATGGAAATGCACTGCTTTTACAATCATTTTAAACACTTAAAACTAGGAGCACTTTCATATTAAAAATAGGCCTGGACATTGGGTTAAACAGGAGCCAGGTAGCAGACAAAGTGACCACAACATGGGTAACAGCATTCCTAAAGACCGTGCAATTCCAAGCATTATTTTTGTAAGATGTGTTAGAAAACCAGAGAGGATCCAGAGGAGGGCAGCCAGAGATGATGGAGAGAAAAGGTCAAGGAATTGAGACTGACAGTAGGAAGCATCGTGGAGAGTGAGGACTGCTCAACAGACTCAGAACTGCACAAAGATGGATTCCACATAGAACAGGATGTTGGATTACAGGATTTAAAAAGGTTTCCTAAGATATGATGCCAGAAGTAGAAAAAAGGGACACTGTCTTTTAAAAATGTTACTTAGAAATCATTATTCAAACTAAAGACTCTATTTTACAAACAAATATTTCATGTTAAACTTGGACACAGTATAGGGAGGGGATCTAGAGGCCTTAACAGTTACAGTCTGGTTTGAGCCTCATTCCACATCCCGAATCAGGAATCCTTCCAAAGCTTTGGAACCTAAATCAGCTTGCTTTTTCTTCCCTTTGAAACACTGGGGTTTTGTTTCAGTCTTTAATACAGCAAGATATAACCAAAAGAGAGGTACCTGGGAAGACCAGAAACTAGTTAAAAGAGTAAAAGATAGAATCTTCATAAATTACTCAGCTATTAAAGTGTATTGATATAAATTTAGCCAGTATAGAAAGAGAACAGTAGAACCAGGCATGGTGGCACATGCCTGTAATTCCAGCACTCAGAAGGCTATGGCTGGAGGATGGCTGTGAGTTTGAGGTCATCCTGGTGCTACATGATGAGTTCAAGATCAGACTGAACTACATAGGGAGACCCTGTCTCAGAGAGAGAGACAGACACACACACAGACACACAGAGAGATGACACACAGAGACAGAGATACGAAGAAAAAATAAATGCAAATGCATAAAAAAACCCTGAACATTGAACATTGTGGAAACATATTTGTCTAAATCTATTTATTTTCAGTACTTCCCATGAATCACTGATGAAATCAGAAAAAGTCAGGTTTTAGTGGCAGACGCTCGTGGGTTCTAAATCCCTGCTTAAAAGCTTACTGGCTGGGTGACTCCTTTAACTCTCTAGTCTCAATTTTCTCATCACAAAAGGCTGTTGTGATTCTGAGCTAACAGATACTGACTATGATATGTAAAGCATGTAGCTAGCACATTTTAAATACTTAATAAGCAACAGTTTCTTTCTTTTCTCTAATTTTATTTTTGGTGCTGAGAATTGAATCTATGACCTCTCATATGCTAAGTACATGCTCTACCACTAAACTATACCCCTAGCCCCAATTTGTTATAATTTGAATAGAAATAGCAGTATTATACTCATACGCTTATAACAGTATGACTGATATTCATGCCATATTCATTCTACTGAATGAAAGAACAAATTCTGATGGTAAGCTTATACATTTCGATGTTACTTTATCGGTTTTTGGATGATCCTGGATCTGTCCTAGGGGCTTGTGTATGCTATGCTGGGCCAGTGCTTTATCACTACTCTATACCTCTAGCCCACATGGGTTTTTTTTTTAAACCACATTGTTGAAATTACTGTGATGATTCTTATTACAAATATTTTTACTTTCAAACTCAAAATAAACCTAACTACAACTGAATAATCATCTTCATGTTGTAAGTTGCTGACCATTCGATTCTATCTTACCTACAATTACATGATTTCATAAGTTTTCAAAACTGAAATTAGAGAACTGACAGTGAACAGCATGTTAGAAAGTATCTTATGATAATTTTTGCTATCTTACGCAAGTAAAATTCTTGGGCCTGTAAGGGTGGCTCGGTTGTACAGTATTTGTCCAGCATGCACAAGGCCCTGGTTTAGCATTGCTACGTTAATAATCCTTAAGAAAAACAGAAACATGAATAGCTCAGTATTGCTTCCCTGTTTCTTCAGTTATTTCCTTTAAGGGTAGACGCTGACTCCTCAAATATGACCATATTAACCACGTATCATACACTTACAGCACAAGCATACCTGTATATAGGGGAAAGCCAGGATGAGTACTTAGGAGCTAGAGATTTTCCACTCGGTTGGCCAGGTGACTCCTCTCTTGCCTTACTCCACCAGCTGCCCTCAATGTGTCCTTTTCCTTTTGAAGACATGGTCTTGCTGGCCTCTAACTTACAATTCCAGAGATTCTCCTCCAGAACAAACCTCCATAAAGCTAAAACAAAATCATGAAGCTCCACATGAATTCAATGGATAAAACCTCTTTTTGAACCTGACAGGTAAAATTTTCAAAGAATTCTCCCTTTTATAGTACTGGGACTTAATTCTGTGAAAGGTATAATTTTTGCTGTCAAGTTTATACTATGTTCCAGCAAAAAAGTAATGGAACAGAATTGCTGCATTTATTCATGATACCAAACATAAATGATACACAACAAAACACAGTTCTGATCCATTTCCTAAAATACTCTATTGCTGTAATTATTCATCATACAATGGTGATATATAATTTTTATAAAAAATCATGGGATGGTAACATTTAACTACCACAAGCCTAATCTCAGGGTTGCTTAATGTAGCTTAATACCCACCCAAGCTGTCAGAGTGCCGATTCCTCTTTAGTCTAAAATGCTAGAGTTTCAGGGCATGCCACAGTATGACAATACCACACCTTACATAGACAGGGTATTAGAATAAAGAATAAACTAGGTTTAAAAATTGTTTTAGAACCAAAATTAAAAGAGTATAATAAATATTTTTGTACTACAGGACACAGACATTAACTTCCTTTAAACACTGTTACATAAATCTAAACCAGCTTTTAAAAAACAAGCCAGGCATCTTGGCATACACGTGTAATTCTAGTACTCCTGGAGGCTAAAGAAGGAAGACTGCAATTTCCAGCCCACCTCTGGCAACTTAGTGACATAGCAAGACTGTTTCAAAGTAAGGAAAGAAAATGAAAATAAAAAAAAGAAAGGAGATGTAGCTCAGTGTGAAAGCCCTGGGTTCAATCCCTAGGACAACCAAGAACAATTCAACCCCATATACTGACATGTGAAAAAAAACTAAAGGATGAGCAAACACTTTAAAATCTTGCTAGTATTCACCAATATATCAAGATTTTTCAGGGAATAATTTATTAGATGAATCACTTAAAATATTAAAATTTAACACAAAATTATGGCTATACTAAACATCTTTATTCTTAGAACCACTATGTTAAGAAGCAACAAAGAGAAAATGATGAAAGAGAAAATCTATCATCTGTCACACATTCTCTTATAAGTACTTTAAAATTAAGCACTCAAGATCTCACTACCTCCATTCTCCAGGTTTTTGGTGATCACTTAAGAAATACCAAACAAGAATATGGTCTATCTCTAGTTGGAATTTAATTCCATCATCAATGCTCCAATATTATACTGAGTTCCTGAGCTACTGTTTTCACTTCTGTTAGTTGGTCTTGAGTCTGGGGCTAGGGATATAGCTCAGTGGTAGGGCATGCACGTGCCTTGCATAGCACAGGTCCTAGCTTTGACCTCTTGCACTGGCAGGAAAAAGTCTAAGCTTAAAGAACTTTTCTGGGCTACAAAAATGGATGCGAGAAAGAAAAAAAAAAAGAAGTAATTTATCTTTTAAATCAACTTTGATGTAATCGCAAGAACAGAATAATCATGAG
This sequence comes from Dasyprocta punctata, assembly GCA_004363535.1. Lineage (NCBI taxonomy): Eukaryota > Metazoa > Chordata > Mammalia > Rodentia > Dasyproctidae > Dasyprocta > Dasyprocta punctata. The sequence continues at coordinate 72,664 of RJWM01004113.1, forward strand.
TAAGGCATGAGTTGACAGTATGTTTATGTTTCATTTTTTTCACCTGAAAATTAGTGGGCTTCTTCCTGACAGTCCACAATACACACAACACATCACAACTTATGCCACCTAAAGGTCTAATTGGGAGTTTAAAATATACAGTGCAACTGTTAAGAAATTATTTCTCAATTATTTCCATGGACAGAATAATACATTATTCAACAAACAAATTAACAATGAATTTTAAAATGTAACTGCCCCACATTCCATAAGTTCAATATCCTTGATTAGGTACATACGAAAATGCCACATACAGATGTCATTAAAAGCATGTCCTCTGCCCAACAGGTGATAAAAAGTACACCAAAGTGCTGGAAAACTATGAAAAGAATATATACATTTTAATTTGTATGAAGCATTATGACACTTTCAAAACTCAACTTGAGAATTAGCCATTTTAGATGAATCCATATGATAACATGAAATGAATTTTAACTTCACACTGTCACTGATAAAGCTTTCATATTTAACTATATTAACCTTTTCTTGGAAAATGCACATACCAGCAGCAAGAGATGCTGAATTGGTTTTATGGAGCTGAGCCATAAGAAACAGACTCATTACTCCAACTGCTGGCATTAGTTTCCTGGTATTTTATATTTATCTTTTAATATAAATGCTACTTTATAAAAATGCCTGTTTGGTTAATTTCACGTGACAGAGGAGAAGACACATACCACAAATGCAAAGGTCCTAAATTTCCATGCAACATTTTTAACTTGCTGTGGATATTAATTTAGTAATTGCTACTTATTTGGCAATATAAAGAAACTGGCAATGTTCTCATTAAAATGTACTACTTGTAGGTTCAAATCAGGCTGAAATTTAATTTCTTCTTTTTAATAATACATCATCTGTATACCATGCAAAATTATAGCAATGTACCCAAAGCATGGAGGTAACAATTTTAAAGAAAAGCAGCTAAGGAAAACATGAAATAAAGTTCCACCTACAGGGATTCCTCTCACTATTTTCGGTGAGTCCTGGAGATGACATGGATCTGAGAACTGAGCAAGTAAACAGAAGCAGAGCTGGTCAAGTGAAACCTCCAGTTACCACGCAGCTCCCCTCACGAGCATCTTCTAGGATGGAGAACAAAGGAAGTGAGGCTGGAGCCAGAAGCAGGTTTTTCCAGAGAAACTGTATTAAGCCTGTTACTTTTCTGCTGATGGCTTAAGCAGACATACATCGGAATCTACTGCCTCTATAAACACAGTATGTAAGCTCTCAGGGGCTCTGGTGTACAAAGATGTATGCACGGATCTGGGACCATACCAAACACGGCTCAAGATGGGGGGGTGACATTGAAAAATACACTAAATGCTTGTGCATCCATCATTTAGGCACAGAGATGCACCAGCGACATGCTGAAAGGCAGAAGAAATCTTGCTGTTTAAAAACAGTATTATATAATTTAAGCATATGATTCATTTTATATATATAAGGTATCTTTAAATTTCCCCCACCTCATTTTAATGTAGCTTTAGTCGAAAGGCTCCTTCAAATTCAGCAACACTAACCAGTGGCTCAGAATAAGCTATATATTTTTAATAAGTATTTTAAATCATCACAATTCCAATAGTTACGAACAGTTGTCAACAGTCTTTCTGTTTCAAAATAAGACACTCAAAATCCCACTCCTTCTGCTTCACAGATCAATCACAGCCCCCACAACAAACCCCTATTTTCCACCTTTCCCTCTTTACAGTCTCTATTCCCTTTTCATTCAAATATACTCGTTTCTCCCAAATTAAAAAAAAAAAAATCCTTCCAGTTAACCTCACCTTCTCTACCTCTTTTCTTTGCTTTCCTTAATGCCTTAGCTTTTGAAATCATTGTCTCTATTTCTTTATTCATTTGAATATTTATTAAGTACCAATGTGCCAAGCACCAGAGTCACAATGGCAAAGAGGCAAAACACGCCACTCCTTCCAATCTTTCGCCATCTGGCTCCCACCCCTAGTTCCACAGCTACACACCTGTGCTGCTCAAACTGTCCCTATTAAGAGCACCAATCAGTGCTTAATTGCCAAGTCCAGTGACCCTGGACTGTATTTCACTTTGTCCTTTCTGCAACAATAAGACACTGCTTCTTGGCATACCACACTATCTTGTCTTCTTTACTGCTGAGAAAAATGGAAGAAGATCTAAATAAACAGGGACACATTCTACATTCATGGGTTGGAAGACCCAGTGTAGAAAAGATGGCAATTTACCCCCAAATTGGTTTATATGCAACATAATCCTTATCGAAGTCCCAGTGGGCATTTACTGTTTGTAAATAGAAATTGTCAAAGTGATCCCAGAATTTACATGAAAATGCAAAGGACGTAAAATATCCAAACTGATTTTGAAAAAAAAAAAAAAAGAGAATTTAGACTTTGCAATTTCAAAACTTACTAAAAAGCTATAGTAATCAAGGCAGTGTGGTACTGGCAGTAACAAATTGACAGCCCCCTACAAAATTCATATTTATAGTCACTGGCTTCCTATAAAGATGACAAAGCAATTTGAGGAAAGATGAGTCTTTTAAAATGGTTCTGAGACAACTGACTATCAATATGTTAAAAAATGAACCAAGTCCTACTTCACACAGACATGAAAGTTCACTCAAAATAGAACACAGACCTAAATGTACACGCTAACAATAATAACTGCTGCCTTTAACGAGCAGAGGTTTTCTTGTCCATACACTGCTGATGGACAAGAAAAATGGTATGGCCACTCTGGAAAAGACTTAGTCATTTCTTAGGTTAAACAATCATACAATCCAGAATCTTTAGTCTTAGCTATACACGCAAGAGAAATGAAAAGGTCTACACAAAATCTTACATAAAAAAAGCTTAGAGCGTATTACTCACAATAGCCCCAACCTGGAAATAGCCTAAATGTCCATCAGCTGCTGAATGGAGAAAATGTGGCACATTTTTGCAATGGAATATTAATTTAACAATAAAAAGGAATATCTCACCAATGTTGCTATTCTACCTATTCAATTTCTTGAATCTTTCTCCCCATTCTACCACTGCTTTAATTAAAATCTAATCACTTTCCAGTTAATCTGCTTTTTGTTTTGTTTTTGTTCTTGAGATGGGTTTTGCTATGTTGTCCAGGCTGGTTAAGAACTTGTGGGCTCAAGCAATCCTCACGCCTCAGCTACCCTAGTAGCTGGGATTACATGTGCTATCACAACAGAATGAACTAATCTCTCTGATCCTAGACCTGCTCTTCTCCAACGTGTCTTCTGCACAGTCCTGGAAAACACCCAAAGAAATAAATCTGATCCTGCTACCCTACTGAAACCCTCTGGGGTTCTCCCACTCCATACCCTGTCTCTCTTGGTTGCAAGAGTAAACCTCTAAGTTCTCTACTGATCATGAATAAAGACTTTTAACATGCATCCCTAAATATGTATATTCACATATCATATAAATGAATTCCTGTTTATATGAATTCCTAATTTACTGCATACATGTATACACAAAATTGATGTTTTAAAGCATGACACAGAAGGAAAGGAGTTCTCAATTTCTTCTCCACTCCTACTGTTCTGTATACACACGCCCTCTGCAGAGTCCATCCCTTCAAAGGGAAAAGTCCCAACTATCTAGCACAACATACAAGGCTGCTCCCTACCAACATGTTGACTTTACCCCTCACCGCTTCACCCCACGACTTATGCTTCAGTCATGACAAATTATCTGTGGTTCTTTCACTGAACAAGAAATAAAATTTTAACTTAAAAGTTTTGAAATAAACATCTCTGCATTTCTGCAATTGTTCTTCCTCCTTTCTGTAATGTCCTTATCCTTTTCAGATATTCACATCAAGTGTCCTTGCCTCTCTCACCTTCTAGTATCCCTAGATTATGTTAAAATTAAATATTTGCCTTTCTATCCTGCAAACTCTGCCACAGTGCTTTAGCTCCTTGGGGACAGAGGACAGTTATGCATCCAACCAGAATCTCTTATCACTTCAATATTACCATATGGAGACTAGATAGTTTTGCCTTACATCTCAAGCTAATTCCTGAACTGAACCAACAAAATCCACCCAAGTTTAGCAACTGTTATCACTTTATTTGTAACATGCTAAGGGCTGCCGAGCAGAAACATGACAATCCACATGTGAGATGTAATCCAAACAAGTGAGACTACTAGGAGCAGTCTTCTCCCAACTCTCAGATTCAGACAACCTCTTCAGTTGGATGATTTCTACTTTCACTCATATGTAGCTGCCATCCTACATGGGAACTGCTTCACTTACAAGATTTCCAAGTGAAACTCCCTCTTGGACTACAAGATCCATCTTGACCACTGAAAGTGCTCCCCTTTATTTTGCTGGTCCAGTCAGGCCTCAACCTAGTTAACGTGAGTGTGATGGCCAATTGCGCCCATCATGCTCTCACTGGCACCCAGGTGTTTACCATGCCCTGCTCAGCCATCACACACGCTATTCTCACTTTGATTTGGGGTTAACGAAGCATATTTGGGCATTATTTGTACCTGTCATCCCAGCCTTGAAAATTCAGGCTATCTTTCTTTACGTGGATTCCCAAAAAAGAATCTCTTCCCTGCCGTGTCAACTTCTCTCAGTTTTATCAATCATTCTTTCCTTCTCTAAGATCTTGGGGAAAGATATGCTCCTGGATTCTCTTCAAAGATGATTTAACTTATTTTTTTTTCCAACTTCCCTAGAAACTTCATTCCTTTAATATCTTTCCTTTTATCTCCTCCTCTGATCTTGACCCTGATTTTACCTCACGCTGCACTTTCACTTCTGTCTAGTCACGAAAGCATACGTTGTTAGTTCACGTACCTTTATGTCATAACTTCTCCCATCTGATGTACAACCTGGAATCTCACTTTACAAACAGCTTCCTTAGGTCACCAATCATCAATTCAGAGGGATCTCTCTATTACGCTCAACTCTTGCAAAACTATCACGATAATAATTTTTTATTATTTTTCCCATTTCTCCTTCTTTAAACTTTCTCCTCTTGGTGCTTTCTGGTCCCTAAACTGTTGTGGGCTTCTTCCTGTTCTCTGACCACTCTGGTCTTGTCTCATCCAATGGTTCTGTTTTCCAGAACAAAGCTTTAAATCTGATAATATTTAACAGGCTGGCCTTAGCTGCCTCTTTCCACATACTCTCATGATGACTACACCACTGTGATAGGATAACTCCTAAGTCCTGACACACTTTCACTCTGACATGGTAATTTCTGACATGGTAAGATAATTTTACACTGAGTAGACTATAACGGACATCTCATATGATATAACTGGATCCCCTCTTGGCCATTTAATTCTTCAAAACGCAGTTAACACAGTAATCCATTAAAAACACACTCACAAATACTTGAACTTAAAATACAATCAGAGCTCTATTCATAAATTCTTTGAGCATGGATCCAATGACTGAACCCACACTGCACTGGATGAAATTTTCAGAGCAGAAATTTAGGAGATATGAGATATATGTAGGAGACACACAAATATACACGTGCACAGACACACACACACACAATCTTCCAGGATTTTTAAAATTATTTTTCCAAAATCTTTTCTAATTCTTAGCTACACCTTATGCAGCAAGTTTAAAAAACTATTTCCCTATGCAGTCTTCCAAAGCTCTCGACTTCATGTTATTACAGTTCTAATTAAATATTTGATTATTTTGCATTTTACAATAAATGTTTTTGAGTCAACACCATGCACTCTGGGTAAGCATTCAACTCAGCTGGTAGAACAAGAATTTGGGAATACTGGCCAGTAGCCTGTCAGACACAAGCATTCAGCTTGCAATGAGTGTCAGTGAGGATGGTGATTAAGATGAAGGCACTATAAAAAAGAAAATGTACACACCAAAGCTGTGTTAAGTCAAGAATTTTATGGAGGTAAAGAATGATATCCAACCCTATATCTCCTTACCTCTACCCTTCCAGTGACACAATATGTCTACCGACTTACCTTTAAAATCGTAAGAGTGATTTTAAGATGTATACGTGGAATGACAATCTATTTTAAAAATTAAGAGTGAAAAAAATGATTTTTCTTCAAAAAGTAAGGTTTTATTGTCTTGGAAGCAGATATAGTTTTAAAAATGCATTGTAGTGTTGAGTCCAGCTGGTGGCAATCTGTTTCCCGGAAGCAGTGACGGGGTCTGCTGGGTGATACATGCCGGGGGACCTCAGGTGACAGCCAACCCTTCCGTTTAGTTTCCAGACCTCCAGGTGTCACTGAAGGAGCCCCACAGTCACCAAAGCTCACAAGAGGAAAAGGTAGCCATGAACACATAACTGCACCCGAAAAGGAGCAGGCATTGGTCAGTGCGGAGTCACGACAAGCAACAGGCCCGCTCTCCCACCCTAGCTGAGCAGACTCAGACAGTGCCTAGGGCCGGGGTCCTGTGACCTACCCGGGCTGTATCCCTAGATGTGACAGAAATGTTTCGAATGTCTGTCTCTCCCCAGTCCCGCGATGTCACTGCTCCAGAACACAAAAATGACTTGTAATGCCCAAGTAACAGATATGGCTACACAGGCTGACATCCTCTATCTTTAAGGACCTTAAGGGAAAAAGTTTCCTCGACATGAGCTTACAAAGTGATTCAGCCGGGCATGGTGGCGCACGCTTTTAATCCCAGCACTCAGGAGGCTGAGGCAGGAGAAGCGTTGTGAGTTCAAGACCAGCCTGGGCTACAAAGTGAGTTCAAGGCCAGCCTGAACTGCATAGTGAGACCCTGTCTCAAAAAATAGGGCTGGGGATTTAGCTCAGTGGCCTAAGCACCTGCCTGGTAGGCTTGAGGTTGTGAGTGCAATCCCTGGTACCAAAAACAAAACAAAACAAACAAACAAACAAAAAAACACAAAGTGATTCTTTCTCCAGTGAAAACATAAAATTAAGACTTTTTAAATCCTATTTTTTCTACTACTATTCAAGTGACTATTACTAAAATGTATAAAAGAATGTGATCTTGAGGAACACTGAAAACCTTTCTACCAGCAAAACAACTGCAACTAGTTTTACTAATACTGCAGAGATCTATCTTAAATAGCAGAAGTGAAAGGCAAACTTACTTGACTCAGTGGAACACAGAAAAGAGAATCTAAAACTTCGTGGATGATAACTGACCTATATTACTAAGGTTGAGGGTTTCTAATTTTGTGTTTTGGTGCCAAAGTTAGTTTTTTCCCAGTATAGAAAAAGTTGAATAAAGTAATTGCAGGGGGTAACATCTTTAATTTTGTGTGACCTAAAAAGGAAAAACAAAGGCAATGTTCAAAGAAAACTGTAGGACCAGGCACAGAGGTGCACACCTGCAATCCCAGCACTCAGGAGGCTGAAGCAGGAGGATCACTGGGAGCTCAAGGTCAGCCTGGGCTATACAGTGAATTCAATGCCAGCCTGACCTAGAAAGATCCCACCTCTCTCTCTCTCAAGCAAACAGGCAGTCAATACCTGTGTCTCAAAAATAGAAAAGGAACTGAGGACATGTTCAGTATGAAGGCTTCGATTTCAATCCCCAGTACTGCAATGATAACAATACAGTTGTTAGTGTTTGAATGAATTTTTAAATCTTTTTTCTCCATTAATACTTTGCAAGAGCAATTAAACTTATGATCTTGTTGTTATAGGGCTACTTACACTTTGAAATATTAGCAAAATACTCTAGAGCAAACCAGGTCTTGCCACATTGCTTAGGCTGGCACTGAACTGGACTCAGTGATCATCCTGCCTCAGCTCCCAAGTAGTTGGGATTAAAGCACATGCCACTGTACCAAGAGTTAGAAGGAAACAACTTTTAATAAGCACTGATACCAAAGGTCTGATATGATGCAATACTCAATTTAGAGTTTTTTAGGCTTTTTGACACAAGGTCTCAGGCTGGCGTTGAACTATGTAGCCCAGGCTGGCCTCAAACTCGTGGCAATCCTCTTGTCTCAGCCTTCTAGATAACTGCTGGGATTACAGGTGTGCACCACCACATCTGCCAATTCAATTTAGGGTTTGCTCAAATTGGAGAGCTTTAATTGGCCTGTGGGTGAATATGAAATGCTGTTATATGTTGCACATAGTTAGGGATGTGTATAAACAATATATATCAGCCTATATTGAATTATTCTATCAAGTCATATGCAACACTATCTATAACCTTTTGCAAAGTGCTGGTCTCTTCTGTGAATATCATCATACTAAAAAAAGAATTCCTCAGCACTGAGATGCAAGTAAAGCTGACATTTTACATAATGTGTGCCCCTGCCTGTCTTTTAATATTAACTTGATTGCTTTATTTCTGTCTCTTACTGTAAAATAAGATACTAAACTAGTCAACCAAAAGAAAGAAGAGGAAAAAGAGCACTTTATGAGGATTTCAAATCTTAAACAACTGATGAAAAATAATGTCCATGAATAGTGATTCACAAACTGAATAATATCACATGATCATTTAACATAACCCTCAACAAACTGGTCATGGGTTTAATCATTTACTATGACTGCAGTGAGTCAAAGTGAAATCTAGCTAAAACAAAATCTGTTCAATTATATCCATCATAGGAAAAACCCTTTATACCTCTCATTCTGAAGAGTAATTATTTTTTTCTAAAACATCCAAATAGATCAGGCACATGGACAACTCAACTAGAATGTGTTATGACTGTGTCTGGATGCCCCCTCCCCTGCCCCCGGCAAAGCCTCATGAAGTCATAAGTGGGGCTTCTTCAGAAGTGGCTGGATCTAGAGTATGTGATACTGGCATTGATTCATGGTGCAATGCTAGGATCAAGGGTGCTAGGATCAAGGGCACTAGGGATTAAGGATGTGAGTGCTACCACCTAAGTAGCCTTGATAAGATATAAGGGATAGAAAGAGCTGTGTTGTCCCTTGCTTGCTTGCTGTGCTACCTTCTGCCTGCCATGAACTGTTTCTCCTCTGTGATGCACCTCTGTTATGGTACCCTGCCTTGATTATGGACTGAAACCTCTACAAACTATGAGCTAAATAAACCTTTTCTCTTTTAACTTTGGGTGTGAAGTATTTTGTCCCAGCAAGAGAAAACTAAGACGAAATGATATACTGGAAAATCTTTTACTTATTCAGAACTCTAAAGGTCATTGCTAGAATATATGAAATATAATAACCATGAAACAAATCAGAAGTGATTTAATAATCAATTTAAAGTCTTCTTGGTTGTTAGAACAAATCTAAGAACACTACTTTTACTACTTATTGCTAATGAACAATTAAAAACAGCACACCAGAGGTGTCTCAACCCACTGCAAAGTTTGCAGTTCTTCTACTTTTCACTAGTGTTTCTCCAAGACCAATAAGGACCAACCTGACCAAGAATTATTCTCCAGTGGCTCCCTGAAATTAAAATACATTCAAATTTCAGAGTATATTTAATTAGACTCTCCACTGTTGCAGATGGAGAAAATGAGCACAAAAAGATAAAACACTCATCAAAGTCACAAGATAGGCTGGGTATGCTGGCACATGCCTAGGATACCAGCACTTGGGAGGCTGAGGCAGGAGGACCATTGTGAGTTCAAGGCCAGCCTGAACTATACAGCAAGACCCTGTCTCATAAAAACAAACAAACAAATAAACATGCACACATATACAAACCAAAATCACAAGATTGAGTCAGAGCAGGATCCAGCACAGGAACCTCTCAGGAGGCACCAGGCCTGTGGGACCCACTGGAGGGCACACGCTGATCTTTACCCACCACCCCCTCCCCAGCTGACTCAGACGCTGCACAATGGAAAGTGCAATCCTCTCTAACTGATCCTCGACAACCTCCAAGTTAGCACCGGGTCTTCCTAACATACTACTTACGATGGTCATCAGCAGAAACTCTTCATGAATGTGTCTGTGTCAGTTAAAAGAAAGGATCAAAATCACTCATGTTAAATAAAACCTACAAAAATAGTATTAAACTTCTACTTTTTGATGTAAATTGTTTGGTTTAAAGAAAAGGAATGATTTCTCTTTTCATCGTCAAGAGAGAACATCTGACATCAATTAACTCTCAACAACTTTAAAGTGAAAAATTAAACACAAAATTACCTTTGAAGGCTTCAAGCTCCTTCCTGTAAGGGGAAAAAAAAAGAGAAAATGCAAATTTAAAATAATATATTCCCAGTGGAAACTGGTATTAGGTTATAACAAAAATATATGTACTTTAAGATGCCTAGAGTGGTAGTTCTGAATACTCATATCAATTACGCTTTGTTGAAACTACCAATACAATTAGCCTAAGGCAATTATACTCATTTGTTATTACCTATAAATGACTAAAAAATTCTACCAAAATTCAAATTATTAAAACACTGTAGGAAAACAGAAAACATTTTAATGTCAATATGAATCATCTCATATAATTTTATAAAAATACTTAATGCAATTTTCCCTCCACTGATAAATGCTAAGTAACAGATTTTAAGATTTTAATTAAAATTATCCAGAACAGGTGCATTATTTCCTCTTTCAACAGCAAAGAAGAAAAGGGAAAAGCACATATCAAAGACTTGAGATCCACAACTCATCCTGTCACAAAAGGACATCGCCTCCAGGAGTCTTCTGTTTATTTTGTCAATGTTAATTAAGGATGCTGAAACGCAAAGTTTCCTAGGGAAATGTACAGCACAGAAACACAGATGACCAATCATAAAATAAAAATTTGGGACAAAGAAGCAAAGGCAAACTGTTTTCAGATTTTTCCTTATCATTTTGTAATTACAGGATTTTTTCTCAGAATTACTACTATAAAAAGTAGTTTTGAAGAGACGTTTCTTTACTAAACGCCTATTACCCCACTTGAACTATAAGACATTTATCTTTTACTTGCACTACAGGTTTTACTAAAAATCTAGAATTGTTTTGAATTCTCCAAACAGTATTCTACATTCCTAATTACAATACCCCTTATGTTCCAAAATAGTTGACTACGATTCACAGCTGGTAGTTGGGCTGGCGTGATGCCTACTGAAAGGCCAAGCAGATAATGTTCTTGCAACAGCTAACATGAAAGTTCTTAAATCAGATGGTCATCCCACTCCTCTTTTCCTAAAAATATTTACTTTTTATAATTTTTCAGCACCAGATTTCATAAACTACGACAGAGAATATAATTTTCAGTCCCATCTTTTCAAACAAGTGTGTAACTGTTTTCCTTCACCCAACAGTCAGCTTCATATTTACGAACTTGGTCAGGTACAAGTCAAAAATCCTTAAAATCTACTCTAGACTCCAACCATGGGATGAAAGCCAAAATTATCATAAGAGAATTCTGCAAAGACCTTTAATTCCCCCTTATTGATGCCCTCAGGGTAACAATTCCCTGAAGACACAGATAGGCAGCTAAGAGTAAACAGAACACTCAGTTCACTCTTCTAATGAATAATTCTTTTTTTCTCTGATTAGTCTTCAGAGAGCTTCTGATTTCTTTCAGAATATGACTGTAAGCAAAACCTCTAAAAAAGCATCTCCAGGTTTAGAAAGGGAAAACAGAATCATTTCATATACACTAGTCTTCTCCAACCCCATCCCTAATCCCAACCACCATTAAAGAGAGGACTGCAGTGCCTGTCAGTTATGAGTAGCGGCTGTGGGGTGGGGGTGGTAGGGGTGGTGGTGGGGGTGGGCGTGGGGGGGTGGTGGTGGTGGAGGAGGAGGAGGAGGAGCAGGAGGAGAAGCGCTGCCTCTCCCTAGGAGCCAGCCCTCTCCCTCACCAAGTAAGCCTAGCGGAAGCTCTTTTGGGCTTTGTCTTTTTATGCATCAGGTCTCTCCACTACATAACTGGTCATGAAATTAAGTAATTTAATTAAGAGAATTGTTCTTGTACTCAGTTCCTAAGAAGGAAGAATGGTAGGGGTAGTGGTGGCACAGATAACCAGTAGAGAGTAAAACTTAGTGTCATGGAACTTAGGAAGAAGTGCTCAAGTAAAGCAGCAGAAGCACCAACAGCATTGAGGGTTCACCAGCATAAGGCAGAGAGCGCCATGTGTTAGCATAAGAAACATCTGGAAAGTGGAAGACCTAAGAAGAGCCGCAGAGGCAGCAGTGAGAGAAGGCACAGAGGCCAAAGGGGTTGTCCATATTTAGGAAACACTTCAAGCACCAACGCTTGACAAATGGTTTGTCCTCAAGCAAGTACTTCAGAACAGCAGGCTGGGTGAAGGGAAAGCATTTCAGGTAAAAAGGCAGAGGGTTCTCAATGCTGATCTACAAAATCTGGTTTTATTTTTAGCAGAAGAATAACATGCACAAAGCTGCGCTTCAGGAAGAACATTCTTGCTGTGACGGACAGATGTACTAGCAAGGCAGAATAAAAGCAGGGTGCACTTAGGAACTATGGGTGGATTTGGAGAAGAGCTAATTGATGCCTGGTGAGAGCAACGTGAGTAGCACTGGTAATGAAAAGGTTTCCAATTGGAAGACTCAACAGCCTGTGACACAGGATGAAGCAGGGTAGGCAGAAGGAGATGAGCACGCTAAGCATGAGGATTCTAGTCTGGATCACCAAGAGGAAGGTGAATTCACCATGAGAAAATTCAGGAAGGGGAACATAGTCTGGGATACTTGCTGAAATAACCCCAGACGACAGGATGCCTACATCCAATGATGGTGCGGCTAGGCCTCCCATCACCTTCAGCTCCTACAGATTCCTACTCCCTCACTCTTGTTAACTACAAGTTCAGGGGTGGGCGGGGACCACTGTTTCAGACTGAGCTTCTGCACCACGCCCCCACTGACCCTGCCAAAGCAGAATGGAGACACTCCTGTTAAGTGCCACATAATCAAACTGAAACTTTAAGGACATTGTTATGGTTTGTATCTAGATGTCCCCCAAACGCTCATGCACTCATAGGTGGGGCCTTTGAAAGGTGACTAGTTTATGAGGGCATCCGTTCGTTACAGCTGGCTTGCTGGTAGAAGGTGGGTCTGGTCAGAAGAGGTGGGTCACTGGGGGCAGGACCAGGAGGTTATCGCTTCCCTCCTGGCTCCCTCCTTGACTCTCTCTGCCCCACAGCCACATGCAGTGAGCAGCTCTCCTCTGCCATGCCATCCCACCTTGGAGCTTGCCAACCATACAAGGAACAAAACTTTGAAAAGATGAACCAAAATAAACCTCTCCTTAAGCTGTGGGTGTCAGATATTTTGCCCAACAAAATACTGATGAAGGAAAGATTCCCCAAACAGACCAGTATTTCCTGAAAACAGGAGACTCCAGCAGATATAATTTAGATATGGTACAAGTGTGTCCCCCTCAAGGGTTTATGTGGTGGAAGCGTGGTCCCCAGTGTGGTGGAGCCCAGCAGGAGGCTACTGGGAGCACTGCCTGGAGAGGGATTACAGAGTTTTCACTGTAAGTTCCTACTAGACTGGCCCCTTTCAGCTCTCTTTGTGGATTCCTGTCTCCTCACTTGACCTCTTCTGCACCTATTTCCTTCATTGCGATGCCATTCCCCACAAGGCCTTGCCAGAACCGAGCAAAAGCTAAAGCCATGCTCTTGCACCTCAAGAATTTTAAGCTACTGAAATCTCCTTTTTAAATGTTACTCAGATACTTTGTTACAACAGTGAAAAATGGACTAACACACCAGCCTGAGTCAGCATTACAAGGAAGCCCTCTCTGCTTTGACCCTCACAAAAAATACTAACCTGAAGTTAACTGCTATAGCTTGAATATGGTTTGTCCCCACCAAAACTCATGTTGAGGCTTGATTCTTCAAGGCAGCATGTTTGGAGGTGGGGGCTAATGCGAGGTGCCTGGATCATGGGGGTGGAGCTCCATGAAGAGATGAATGCTGTTTTGCAAGTGAGTACTCGCAGGGCCAGACGAATTACTGTGAGGGTGGGCTGTTAGAAAACAAGGCTTCCCCCATGCTCTTCCTTTGCACTCTCACTTGTATGTCTGCTTTTCCACCACGTGTGGAGTAGGACGCTCTCACCAGAAGCCAATGAGATGCACCAAACTGATCACAGACTTGCTGCCTCCAGAGCTGAGGGCCAAGTAGACTTTTCTTTATCAGTTACCCAGTCTCAGGTATTCTGTTACAGCAATGGAAAATGAACTAGGACAGGAAGGGAGAACCTTTTAGAGCCTTTGATGATCAAATGGCCTGCTGCGGCATGTGTGCCATAGGTTTGCCACTGCTGGAGTAGGATATTCATCAACCAGCTTTTTCTCTACTCTTGTTTCTTTGTTTCCAGTTTATTAAATCCATGTTCTGCTGTTGGTCAGTGGGCACTTCCATTCTAGTTTGTAGAAAGCAGCTTCCCTGATTCATGAATCATGAATAAAAGTCAATTAGATCTACAACTACATTAGTAGTCATTTTTTTCTGATGATCACGGGAAGGGTCTTGAAGACACAGGAAAGCACCACTGGCCTCCTTTTTTGCAGTCCTCTGCCTTCCTGATAGAATCCTGGGAGTCATAAATTCTTCCAAGCCTGCCCTCCTGCATTAAGCTTCTCCTGTCTTTGGATTTGGGTACCAAGTGTTACTTCATACTATGAGAACGCATTTGACGTTTGGTTGTTGGTGGCTGATGAGTCAGCTGGCCTGAGCTGCAGTTTAAAGTAACTGGCAGCAGATGCAGTAGCAGTTACTGCTGCAGAGAGTGTGAACTTGGGCTCTGGGAATTCAAAAGGATTTGGGATTCTCCTCTTCGTTCTTTGCTTCTCTTACAGCAAGGGAAGAGAAATCATTGGTTAAGGTGGAAAATAAGGTCTCAGGAACAAAAACATAACTCAAGTGGTGGACTGAGGACAGGCATTTCTAAGGTAATAGGGTGCTTGCCACTAAAAACTAAGTCCCTTGTGAGAGGATAAGCTGGTCATAGAATGGGACAGTTGATCTCAAGTTACCCCTAGACACAAGAGAATGTACAACAAGGGATGCTGGGAAGCAGTATGTGATCCAAACCTGCTGATCTCTCTGTTAGGCTTTTATCTCTCCCAAGAGACCCAAGAGGCAACATAAAACTGGAGTCCTTAATTTCTCAAGATCTGACCTCCACCTAATAATAATAAACAGAATAATGTCCCTGAAAATCACAAATATTGACACAAGTGGTGTCAAAGAGAGAATTCAGAATTACAATGGCCATTATGGGTAAGATTACAGATGAACAAGACTGTTCATCTAAGAAGTACATGTGAATTCCAAACCTTCCTAATTAGGTGCAGAGACCAGGGTTTTTTCCTACCCTCTGTATTACTTTTCTCTCATTGCTGAGACAAACTACTCAGCGGCCAAAGTTAAGGGAAGAAAGGTTTATTTATCTCACAGTTTTTAGAGGTTTCAGTGTATAATCTGTTGGCTCCATGGCAGAGTAGCACATGGCAGAGGGGCAACGGTTCATGGCAGTGAAAGACACCAAAAGCAATAATGGACCTCAAGAGTATCTTTTGCCCCTTTTCTATTGTATCTACACTGCTGGGATTAGGGTGGTGCCAAACCAGTCAGTGGACCGATTAGTAATCATATGTCCTTAATCCCAGCAACACATACTCTAGACTCAGCCAACTCTGAAAAAGCCCCATCCAAGACTGCATGAGTCTTCGAGGGGACATCAAGACACAAACCATAACCCTCAGTGCTGGGGACTGAACCCAGGGCTTCATGCATGCTACATTGAGCCACATCTCTAGCCCTTGAGCAGGATTTTAATTTTAACTGGTATTCGGAAACTTCAGAGACAACAGGGCTCTAAAGGAGCTTTTAAAAAGTATCAGCACGAAAAGGTAAAACTGTAAGGTACCCCATACTCAGTATTGTAAAAGTCATATAACTCCTCCAGCTTCCCTTGATCCTACTTTGTCCGAACAGCCACACTGTAGTAATTGTTTGAAATTACTTTCTTCACTGGAAGAAAACCCAAAATATCTCCTCATCCCCTAAAAAAACACAATTAACCAACCCAAAAACTCAGGAGATAATTTTGTACACTCTGTAGACAAAAACAGAGCTTAGGACTATCTTAAGAATCTCCTGCCTCAGCCTCCTAGAGTGTTCAGAATGATGGGAATCCCTATTACTGAAGGGAAAACAAACAATTCCTTTTTTTTTTTTTTTTTCTTCTTCAAACAATTCCTAAATGAAAGAATGAACCTGAAAAGTTTTCTAAAGAATTCAGGGTCTTAACTGGGACCTTTGACCTAAGATACCTCTGACCTTTACCAACTAACACCATACTAATGTGACCTAGGAATGCCCAGATGCATGGGAGAGAATGGCTGATCTCCTGAGAATGACTCAGTGACCAGAAAAGCCTCACCTGGTCCCCCGAAAGGCGAAGCCCAGAAAACAACAAAGGACTTTTTGAAAGCCATTTCTAAAGTGTTTCTCACCAACACAGAATGGTCTATCAACCAGACCTGCAGACAAAAGAAAGATAAACCTGTTCACTGATGTTCCATTTCACTGCGAAGCCCCTTTCTTACAGCATTCTGGAGTCCAGGAAACTGATGATACAACTCAATCAGCTACAGTTACCCTGTCTGCAAAGGGATTCATTCTCTCAGACCAGCAGAGGTCATAGAACAAAAGATAAAACTGGAGGTATACGACTGGTTAAACTAATAATTACAGCAGAACAATTCCAGAGGACCTTTGAATAAGATAAGAAACAAAAAGACTTTCAAATTACTGGCCGTGCAATTACAGCAGCTTCATGGCAACCAGCAAGTAACCTAGAATGATCTCTGGCCAGTACCAGGGCACTGCTCCAACCAGCAACCCCTAAAACAGCAGTCCAACCTACACAAGTGACTCTAGCCTCTTTTTCTGCAAAACATTTCTCTCTGCTATGTGATACAAACTGGGTCAGTTTCTGTATAAGCCAAAAGATCCAATGCAGCTTGCCTCTAATGGAGACACGACCAACCAGGTCAGGTCTTCAATGCCCTCTGCAGGCGGTCCTGGACAGGAAGATGACAGTCCACAAACGCCCAACTTAACTGAAGTACCCAAGCCTGATGGGCCACATCCAGTGTCACCTGGAGAAATGACAAGCACTGAGCTCAATAGATTCGAGCATACCCCACTAAGCCTCTTCCTAATCACCTCAACACCCATTAAAGCCTGAGGCCACATAAACTTTTGTGCCAACAACAGGAGACCTAATTGCTTAGAGATTAATTATTCCATGAGCTAGTCCATGTGACACCCTTCAGGATCTCATGGAGTCATTCACAGGATGGTTATTTCCAGTTTCCCAGTGGTTCCAACCCCTACTACTCTTGTAACAGGTTCCCCGAAATTCTAACTGGCTGACAGTAGTAAACCTGTGTTCAAGCCTTCCTGAGACCAGCTGACCCTGTCTGCTGTCACCTGGAATAATCAATAACACAAGTGGACATGAGGCCTCAGAGTTCACTGAAGACCCTCCTACTTCTCTCAAGTCCTCTACTACGACCAGAGCGTCCTCCAGTTTCCTAGAGGTTAGATCTTCCTGAAATATGAGCTTGTTAATAATGAAAAGTTGCACGAAATGTGGAGGCACACACTTGTAATCTCAGTGCTCAGGAAGCTGAGGCAAGAAGATCTTGGAGTTAAGGCCAACCTGGACTACATAATGAGGCCCTGCCTCAAAAATAAAAATAAAAGGGCCGGGAGTTTGGCTCAGTGCCTTAAGCGCCTGCTCTGGCAGGCGCGAGGTTGTGAGTTCAATCCCTGGTGCCGCAAAAAAAAATAAAAAATAAAAAAATAAAAAATAAAAATAAAATATAAAAATAAAGTGCCATCTACAAGACCCCTGGGTTCTATCCCTAGTACCACGCACACACAAAAAAATTACAACGATGGCAAAACTACAATGTGGTCCTTTCTGCTAGAACAACCAGGGTTTCTTGAGTACGGATCAGAAAGCAGTTTTCTTCACCTTGTAGGCAATGAGCCTAGGAGAAAGAATTTTGTTTTATCAAGATAGTTCCTTATGCTTTGTGCTGCCTTTTATGAAGGCTTTGATTACTTAACAAAAGTAAATCTCAATATTAAAAGAGTGAAGTTTTTGTTGAAAAGTAGGTAACCTTTATTTTCCTTTTGAAGTCTTTTAATTATCACTCTGGTTAAATAAATGATTATTTCACAGTGACTTTCAATCCTATTTGATAAGTTGTTTGTTGTTGTTTTGGTGCTGAGGACAGAATCAAGGACTTGGCTCATTCTAGGTAAGTGCTCTACTGCTGAGCAACACTCCCAGCCCTGATCAAATGTTTAAAGCCTTTTGATATTTTTGATAAACTTCTCCAAACCAAAACCCTGTGCTCCCTTGCTGGGGGTTGGACCCAACACCTCAAATATGCTACTAGTGAGCTACATCCCCAGCTCTTCCAATTCTAAATTTCTGACCTCAAATTAACTTTGGGATTTTTCCAGTTGGGCCCTTGAAGTCTCAAAAGGTATCTTTCACCTTGTAAAAGAGAGATTAAACTAATTAGGCTTATTTGATACATTAAGTTACATGAGAAGTATTGTCAAATAGCAAGTGAAGCTAAATCATCTTTAAATTATATTTATGGGTATGTCATTGACATGAGTGTTCAAAAATGAAAGATTCTTCAGAATAGAAATTAAGATGCTATCAATTATAATTTTGGTTATTATGTTAAAATCTTGCATGCCACATAATTAACCAAATTTGCTGATAAACTGTGGACTATAACAGACTCAGATTTTTAACCATGGTCATTCTAAGTCTTTGTCTTCCATAGACAATTATCATTTTGATTTTGCTCTAAAATCATTTGCAACTGCCTATAGTCCAAAACTGCTGCTCATTCAAGGAGATTCATAGAAAAGTGTCTAGTAAGTATTCTTGAATACATATTTATTTTTGAGACAAGGCCTCACTATGTTGCCATCCTGGTGTAAACTTCTGGGCTCAACAGACCCTCCTGTATCACCCTTCCAAGCAGTTGAGACTACAGTTACAGTACCTAGTTTTTGAAAACAAGTGTGCCACTCATGTAGTTTCTGATAAAAAATTTCTGGTAATGTTAAGATTGTACCATTGGACTGAGAAAAAAATTTCTAAAACACCAATGAAAAAACTAATGGCTTCATGAAACTTCTAAGCAAAATCAAGAGTATATGAGGCTGGGTGTGGTGGCCCATGCCTTTGATCCCAGCACCTGGGAGGCTGAGGCAGGAGGATCAACATGAGTTCAAAACCAGCCTGAACTACACAGCTTGAGATTCTGTCTCAAAAAATCAGCAATAATAATAATAATACACAGATCTGAATAATGAGGATAATTTTTAAAATAACTTAGTTTTCTCCAATGTTTTATTTTCCATATTTGGGGAAATTTTTAAGCTACTTAAGTATACTCTTGTGAGTAAAAGCTCAAACATTTCTTTTTTATACCTGATCCTTACATAATTTGAAAACTATTCTTATACATTCTTATTTTCATAGTAATATACTTATTTATATAAATATAGTAAGAATCTTTTTCTTTTCTTTAACAACAGGATACTATTGGAAATAACTGGTTTGGCTTCCTAATCTTGAGAGGCTTTTAACAGTCCAACTTGAGATTCTTTATCAAATAAAGCAAACTTAACAAGAGCCTATGTGGTCAATTCCTATCTTTTCTGTACCTGTGCAAATAATCAGGCCAAGTTTGATGAGGATAAACTTATTCTGCCAACAAATTAGTCTCTGAACGTCTTTGGTAAAAGTGGGAGTAACTGCCAAAGAGAAAAATACGTTTCAGAAAAAAAACCCATAGTATATCTGTTACTAAATTGTGGGCAGAGAAGGACCCAACATAATCTAAGCAAATCGGCAAGTACATTCTGTAGCCACAGAATGACCAAGAAGATCTGCTTCTTCAGAGAAGCCCTGTTCGAACTACGAAGTACTTTATTCTTCATAAAGTTTAGCTATATATTATCACATCTGACTTGCCGGTACGAAAGTGTGGTCTGTCTAACACACACAAAGCCCTGGATTTAATCCCCAGAACCCAGAGAAATAAAGGAGCTGGTTTATCACTTGTATTTTTAAGAATTTGTTTTTCAACTCCCCATAGTTTAATAATATTTTCAGAAGATCAAATAAGTTGAATTGAAATGCTTTCTTTGGAATTTTAAATAGTAAAATTTACTCAATTCAGCAAATGACTTTAAAATTTAGCACAACAAACCCTGAAACTAAAACATTCAAAAAAAATTAATAGACTCAAAAGTTAGTAGTACTTCCAAGGAGTAAAACTGGTTTAATCATCTTTTCCACAGGGACTGATTTATAAGGGCAGGATAAAAATAAAGTGTCACATTAATTAATAAATCTACAGGAAGCTACAAGAAGTATATTAAATTGGTATATGTAAAGGTCTCAACTAAATCGGACTCAGAGATGCAAATGTAATAGGCTGGAGCTACTAAATAAATATCTCCATAAGTGCAATCATCTCACAGATGGAAACATGCTCTCTAGATACTATACTGCCTCCCTAAGAAGATCCATGACAAAAAGCTAACACAAAGTACCACATTCACAATGCCAATTGTAAAACCAACTCTAAGATTTTTCTTTCCTCAGATCTGAAAATGCTGAGGGTAAGTTTTGTTTTGCTTTGGCTGGGTTTTCTGTTTGTTTTTGCAGTACATTGGATTGAACACAGCTGACGGTAGAAGCCGGGTTGGCAGGAGCCTCCTTCCAGCCTGAGGTAAATTTTCTCCAAAGCATTTTAGAAAGTCCCTGTTTTCATTTACTCCTTACACAGAACCTTTCCAGCATGACATTTTCACTTTTTACAACAAAATCTAGACCGATAGTACTGTACCATATCCTTATTTAATCATGCCACTACTATAAGACTGATACAGTTGTATCTTTTGATACACAGCTTAGAACAACGACAGCAACCCAGAAACTTGGTCATTTAGAGTTGAAAAGAACTGAAGAGATAATGGTGATAAAGACTTGAAATTAAAAGAAATTTACATCACCTATGTAATAGCAATTTTTTTATTCAAAATTTATTGGCTAGCCAGCTTCCTTAAAAAAAAAAAAAAAGACACCCCACTACTCACTGTCAAATCAATATTCTGAAATTTCTCAGCAATTTTGTCTCATCCTACCACATGAAGTGATATAGCCTCATAGGTGCAGTACAGTTGTTGAAAGCAAAATGATTTCTAAAATGTATCTCTATATACAATGTACTGCTGCTCACGAGGTACCACAACTGGAAGCCTTTACTTAGCCATCTTGACAGTGAGCCACTGTCTTAGTTACTTTTCACTTGTTGCCGAGACAAAATACCTGATGCCCAAAATTAGGGAAGGAAAGGTTTATTTCTTACAGTTCCCGGCAGGGTTTCAGTCCATACTCAGTTGGCTCCAAGGCAGCATGGCGTGGCAGGGCAGCCATTCATGGCGGCCACCAAACAGTAAGAACTGGACAGAGAGAGAGAGAGAGACAGAGACACGCATTCATCCTGCCCTTACTCTGTATGTTGGCTCCACCCCTCGGCGGGTGCAGCACTCATATCATCAATCTCAGTGCTAGACAACAAACCAATCACGAATGCCAGACTCAGCCCCATCCAAATTACGAGTCCTTGGGAGGACACAGGATCAACCAATACAGCCACTCTGGCAGTCAAGGTATAGAGAGAAGGAAGAGCCTCGCCTGCTCCACAGCACCAAACCACAACACAGGCGGTTTTCCACAGCAACAGTACAATGTATAAACGGATTCTAAAGGCAAAAAGCATTGATTCTGGTCCAGCTGCCATGTCCTGGCTCCACAACTCCTGGCAAGTTATTTAATGTCTTCTTGGTTTATTTTCCTTATTGGTAAAGTGAGTAACACCTATTCAAAAGGTCATTATGAGATGTCTATGAGTTAATACAAGTAAAAGCTTTTAAACACAGGGTCAAGTATATATTAATGCTTAGTAAATGTGCTTATTACCATCATCATAACTTAAGTTTTACCTTCAAGATGATGAGAAATCTTAACTATTCTGCATTTAATCTAACAGTAATTAAATGATCTAGGGGATAGGATTATACAGAGAAAGACCAATTAGAAAAAGGTATCACTAAAATTGAGGTTACAAAGATGTGAGTTTGAAAAAAAATGGCCAGTGAAGACAGAAAGGCAGGAATAAAATCAAGAAAATACTGGACTGGATGGAGAATTGAGATGACATGAAATACAGAAAGGGATCACGATGACTCACACACTTGCTGGCTGGGTAAATGTTATGGTAGTATCTCACTGAGACGGGTACCAAGTCAAGTTTTGCTGTGGAAGGTAACTGGGACTTTGTGCTCTTGGGGTGTGTGTTGGGATACCATGTAGAGATTCCTGGGTGGCAACTGATTTTGAAAGTAAAAAGAGAGTCCCAAACTGAAGACAATGATTTTTTAAGAGTTACCAAAGACTGGTACATGAGCAAGGGTACTGAAGAGCCCATTTAGACAGGGTATATGGGATGGAAGGTGGAAAGAACCAAGATCAGAATCCAACAGGGTATCAACACTGGAGCTTTTATAAAGGAAACTAAAAACAAATGAGATAGAGAAGAAAATTTAGGATAATGGTTTAGATCTAAGCAATTCCCAAAGCCTCAGAGGTCTGGAAGATGACTACATTATGGAGGCTAATGGCTGACCTGCTGTTAGGAGGTGGTGGGGTCTGGTCAAAAGAGGCAGGTCACTGGGAAACCCTGGAAAGCTTTATCTGCCTCACTGGCTCCTCCCTTCATTTCTCAGTTTCCGGCTGCCATGAGGTGAGCAGCCTTTTCTTCCACCAGGCCCCTGCACCATGCTGCTGCTTCTTGGGAGCTGGATGAGCACAGGCTCAAACGTGAGGCAAAATAAACCTCTCCTCCTTCAGAGCTGTGTGTGCCAGGCACTGTGTCTCAGCAATGAGAAAGTAAGACAATGCTGCAGAACTCAAGAAAGGACAGTTTCATGAGGTAATTAAAGGGTTGACTTGTCAATAGATTTAGTTACCCAAAATGCTCAGAAAAATGTAGATTATATATTTAAATTTGTTCTCTATCAGTATCTTAATTTTAGAAAAATGTTTATACAATCCTTTTACTATTAAATAATATTTTAACTTACGGTATATGCCATACACTTTGTTCATGCATTTTAATTAAGAAACTCTTTTCAGAGCTGAGGATATAGCTCAGTGGTACAGTGCTTGCTCAGAATGCGTGAGGGCTCTCGGTTCAATCCCCAGAACCACCATCACAAAAAAAAAAAAAAAAAAAAAAAAAAAAAATCTTTAAAAAGTAAATGTATTAAGTAGTGTTTTAACTTTTCCTATGCTAGTCATACTACATATCATATATATAGACAGAGATATTTTAAGTGCTGGGAATCAGACCTAGGGCCTTGGGAATGCTAGCCAAGAGCTCTGTCTCTAAGTTATATCCTCAGCCAGTGTTCTCATCTCAAAGGACACTTCCCAGCTTCTTTTAACCTATGTAAATGCATAAGTCAACTGATACATTGGCAACTTTAACAATGCTTGAGAGCTGCATATTATTTCTATCTTCTCCTCAAAGAAATAATGTGTTAGTTTATGACAATAATGCACTTTTTTTTAAATATCAATATAGGGATAAGACCTGATCACAAGCAAAACACGACATAAAGCTTCCAGAAGGAGCACACTGCTCAACCTGGGTAAGCCCTTCTGGAATATGGGGCATCAAACCTCTCGGCAGCAGACAAGCTCCGCCCTCACAAACAGCGACAGTGCCGTTTCTCTGAGCCATCCCTGAAGACAGAAAACGGTGAGGAAGGCAAAAAGGAGAGTCTGGAAGAGCTGAGTCCCTGTGGCCATGTGAGGCACAGCCCTGAGAGCAGCAGGTTAGAGCAGGGAGGACAAGCGCTCTGCCTCTGTCACAGCTGCCCTGACACTGACATTGGAGCCGCAGGGCCAAAGCTCAGTGCACATCCTCTTCCCAGCTCAGTTCCCCGCGAATATCGGAGACACGAGTAAA
The DNA here is from genome assembly GCA_004363535.1 of Dasyprocta punctata. NCBI lineage: Eukaryota > Metazoa > Chordata > Mammalia > Rodentia > Dasyproctidae > Dasyprocta > Dasyprocta punctata. Next base: position 96,706 of record RJWM01004113.1, read on the forward strand.
ATGTGGGATGGCGTCACAGTTTTAGCCACATTCAAATGAAGACAAAAACAACTGATAAATTTCATGCTTCTGAAAAACAGTAACTGGCATGTATGAAAATGCCACAATGAAACCCTTCACTGGGTATAATAGGTCCTAACGGAAACATAGAAAAATATAAACTATTATGGCTGCAAAAGAAAAAAATAAAGTTCAGCTTTTTGTACCCTAAAAAACCCCAAAACAAACAAAAAACAAACCCCACTAACCAATGAAGAAACAGAAACTTCGAAACGGCAATAGGTCATTTAAAATTTTCCAAGTTTAATAATTTGATTCTAAAACACTGTGAGTTAATTACAGACTTTCTAAATTATGACAAGGAAGCATCTATAGCCAATCTGTCTTTGGAAAAAAGAATTAACATTTTTCTTAAACCCAGGATGATCACGACTGTGTTTTGCTAGGTTTCAGAGCTTAACAAAGGTTTTTAAGATTGCTCTATCTTTAAGTCTTGTCTGCTCTCTACCTCAAGGATATACTTTACATTTTCATGTCTCCATTAAAAACAAATACCTGTCCACCACTTAGGAAGCCAAGAAAGGAGGACTGCTATTTGAGACCAGCTAGGATGCTGAGTTCAAGGCCAGCCTGAACTATACAGTGAGACCCTGTCTCAAACAAACAAACAAAAACAAAAAGAAAAAAAAATCCAAACTCTTATAATCTCCAATCTACAAAATGATATTTACACAACAGTGAGAAAGAGCTCAAAAAAAAAAGTACTGTAAACCAATTACAGAAAAATGTTAATGGTAAGCAGATAGTCACTACTTGAACCTTTGTTGAAGAACTTAAATTCTCAGTCCTAAACTATATTTACTGTCAACCCAAGGATCTAATAAACTGTTAGATATTCTAGCTACATCTGTTCTCATGACTACGTACTGCTGAAAGTCTGAAACGGCCAAGATTTATTTTCTAACAGAATCTTCAGAGCAAGAATTTTGTTCAGCTCCATTCCTTGCCAACTCATTGGCTTAGGTTTAATTTTGAAAGAAAATATAAAATGTGATTACACATGCATGAAACCAACAAAATCCCAGCTCTTAGCCTGTTTTTAAGAGGTCACTGCCTAGAAAGCATGATTACCATACTACATTAAACATAGTAAAATAAAAAGTGCAATTTACCTTCAAGTAACCACCTAGCCATCTAAAATCTAGTATCTAGAATGGAGGGAGGGAGTAAAAGGAGAAAACAGACACAAGTTTGGGCCTTTCAAGGTATTTTCCATGCCTGTACTTGACTTTTTGAACTCATAGTACAGTTCCAGGGACTGTGTTCTCTGTCCTTGTCTGCTCTTTCCAACATCTGAGCCAGTTCCGAAAGGTTCTGACTGGCTGGCTGTCCTCCTCAGCACATCTGCTTGGTGGGTCTGACAGCGTGCCAGACATT